>CANXYI010046997.1:0-13560 GCA_948208565.1 Hura crepitans
CAATTCAAGATGACTTAATTGTGTGCAGAAATTTGCATGATGCTTACTACATGAGACATAACATAATTGTGTTATTCCACCATTATGTCTAGTACTCAGTATATTAGTGTTTTGATATGCAGGTCGCAAGTAGTGTACTAGTCAGCGTCGGACGTCAACATCAGTGTAGCTGTCCCAGTGTCTTTTGGTATAGTACTTCTCTTTTTTAGTATATATGTACAATGTATGGCACTTATGTAAATAGGTAGGTTAGAATAGGTAGTAAATCTGTGTATATTAAGGAACACTTGTTGAGCATGTATTTACACTGTTATATAAAGGAATGGTTATTTTCTTGGTATGCTTCTATGTGATGATGTGTCCATAACCCTGTGTATTCTGAATGTGTTGATATTGTGTTGCTAGTTAATTCTGGAGGACTAGAGGGTCCAGAGGGGGAATAAGGAAGGCTTGTGAACTTTGAAGTGCATTTTCTTTGTAGGTTTAATTGGGTTAGGAATCGAGATAGCCGATATGTTGCCCGAATTTCTAGAATTGTTTAGTAGTGACCGGGGAAAGTTTTAACAGACCAAAATAAGATGTAAATTTAGAATAAGTGATCAAATTTGGGTAAATAAGGGTTTTGGTCAACATAAGTTAAAGTTAGGTAGAAGTTAAATGAAAGGCCCTTGGGGAAATCCTAAGATGGGTGATTTCAGTGGGAAGTGACACTTTTTGCCTGTTTTAGGTAGAAATGTGTAGGGGGTGCTACAAAAGGAGCTTCTAAGAATTAATTAAAATTCCTCAAAAGTCTAAAGGTCAGATAATCGTCCAACATAAGCAAGAAGCTTTCATGGTGAGTTTTCATAGGCTTTCCTTGAGTTTTCTTCACTGGACCTTAGTGGTTAAGGTTCTTACCATTTGGGGTAATATGTTTGAATTGTTTGTGAGTGGAATTAAAGCATAAAAGGACTTGAAATGCAAGGGAAATGCTACCATGGGAGCTAAAAATGAAGGCTAGACAGCTTATAGAGTGGTGGCTATCTCATTCTATTGTATTTAGAGGTATGTGAACTCTCACATTCATCTCATGCCACTTTTATTTCCATAGGCTATGATTGAGACTTGAATATAATAATGTTGACTAGATTTCTTGTAGGGTGTGATTTAGTGAAATGGATGTTATACATGCTTTGATTTCATGATGAATGACTATTCTTATGTCAATTTAATGAATTAGAGTTCATTTGGCCAAGAGTGTGCAAGCTTGTGTGTGTTGTTGTTGGGATAGCCGAGAGCTAATTTAAGGGCTACTAATGGTATGATAGGGAAATTTAGTGATTAAGCATGTTTATAGGTAAAACCATGAACAATCAAGGGCATTAACATGTGGTTTGAAGACAATTAAGGGTGCTTAAAGCATAAATAACATGTATGGGAGGTGCATAAGGTCTAAAGTAATGGCATGGTGTGCATTAAGATTAATTGATATACTAGTCTATAGGAACTTAAGTGCGGCTAAGGTATGTGCAATATGTAAATGATCCTAATTGGTATAAAAATGCAATTATATATGTTTGTGGCATCATGACATAGCTTGAATAATGGCTTAATGGTGATACATGTATACAGATACATGACCAAGCTTGAATATTGTGCAATTAGGCCTATACTTTATGCATAATGATGACTTAGTATGTAATTAACTTTACTAGTATTTATATGAATGGGTGTTGGTCTTAGCTGAGACATGGATGTGCCTAAATTTCCCTTAAGTGGCATAAAAGTGAGCTTGTGTGAATGAATACATTTAGGTAATGTATAAAAGGTTAAAAGCAAGATTAATCTTGGATAAATACATGATAATGTAATTCAATTGAAAGAATAATAGTTAGTCTCGAACTTGACTAAGATAGGCTAAAAGTTGGTTTCAAATTGAGTATGACATGTGATCTTCGAATATACCTAAACTGCAGTTATAAAGGCTAGGAGTCTATACATGGAGGTTTGAGTACATAAACCTTTAAGTGCCATTATTGGCTAGGTAACTAGGAACAAATATGTCGGATAAAATAAATGGTTGATAGGTATCTTAGAAAGGCAAGAATAGTCCTAAAAAATGAATTTAAATATTGATCTAAAAAGTGGCTTGTGTTGTGCCTATAATTTATGCCTTTGAGGGCTATTATATGTGACTAAATATAATGGCAATGATGCCTATGTTTGGCCTTGTGAATGGCTTAGTAAATGGAGGGCTTTAGGCCTATGGATGATATAAATTGAATGGTGAAAACTACACTGAAAAATGTTATGAAATGGACTTAAAACTGGCTATTGAAAATTTATGAAATAACCTATAACTATCTAGTTTGGCTATTATTTGAATGAATAAATTCACTGGACAGTGAATTACCTAAAATTGTGAAATACTGATGAAATCAATTCTAGCATAATATATTGTAATTATTGGTAATTATTCCCTAGGATATATTTTCTAAAAATTCACTCGGTACAGCCTATTTATGGCTATATCAAACTAAGCTAAATTCCAACTAGGCTATAAAAATTATAACTATATATTTTTGAGTTTATAATGTTATAAAAAGTTAACTAGTAAGGAAATGAACAAAGATTGGGTTTAAATGGCCCATTAGATAGGCACCCACTGGATGTGTTGACCAGTAGACTTAAGGAATTTTTTAGCAGCTACCACATTATCTATTCTTAGATAGGGCCCGTATAGTTGCCTAGGTCTATGTTAGGGTTGCTATACTAGTATGTTAGACAAACAACTTCCTATCCTTGTTGCAAGATTTTACCGATGTAGCAACATCAGTCTCTAAGGACCACTGGACAAGCTAGATAGTCAAATTTGACTATAGGCATTCTCTTGATTTTGTTGATGCAGTGACATAAGTCCCTGAGGACAACTGTACTAGCTTAACAGTTAGATTTAATTGTAGTCATTCTCTTGATTTTGCCGATACAGCGGCATAAGTCCTTAAGGATCACTGCACTAGTTGGATAGTTAGAGTTGACTGTAGGCACTTTCATGATCCTATCAGTACAGTAGCGTAGGTCTTATAGGACCACTGCACTAGCTGGATAGTCAGACTTAACCACAGGCATTTTCTTTATTCTTGCCAATGTAGCGATATAGGTCCTATAGGACCACGGCACTAGTTGGATAGTCAGACAAACCTATGGACATTTATCACTCAAGCTAATATAGCGGCCAGGGCTCTAAATAGGGATCACTGTACTCTTTTTATTCCCTCTAGTCCCAGTGTATGCTGTTGTTGTTTTCCTAGCCGGGCTAGATAAATTAATGAAATAAATAACAATGAATTAACCCATGACTAATAAGGAATAAAAAGGCTTAATTATGCATGAATCTCTATAAAATACTATAATATGTATAACCAAGGGTAGTTCAGTAATTTTTACCTGTATAATATTTATTATCATGATAATAAAGCACCATAAATGTTGTCTTTAACAATAACTTGAATTTATGAATTGCTTGAGAATATAATAGCTTACTAAAGGTTTTATTGACATGAATTAGTACAGGGACAATATAGTAATTTTGCATATGCAATATGCACTACCTTCATAAAAAATAATTCCTTGCAAATATATCTGAAAATGGCTTAGATTTATAAACAACCTGAGTTCTAAATGATTGTATAGGCAAACTAAAGGGTTATGGACCGAAGCAGGGGTCTTTTAGTCATTTGCCCAAATGATTAATCATGGATCAAATACTTAAGTTACAGTAAATTATCATTGATGATGGCAAATCACCACTAAAGATGGAATTTCAACTTATTACCTAACTAGTATTTAATAGTTGAGTAAGAAGGGTAGTGGGGTCATTTTGATGAATGTACTCTTTACTTAATAATGCTATAATAGACAGAATAAAATGAATATCACTATTGTAGAAAGGCATGATAATTTGAACAACATCACTTTAATGTTTGAGTTCACCATTAAGTATTATATACTCAGCGTACCAATTTGGGTGTGTAGGTACTCAGAACCTATAGCCAGCCTCGGAGTACATGCAATCAAGTTTCAGAGGATAGGTAAGTACAATTGCTTTATGTTTAAGTTACAGTCTTACACTCATGTACATAGATGGGGAATGGGTATATTATAAAAGGTTTTAATTATGTCAAGAAAGTATTTAGTAATAATTCTTTACTCGATTATCATGATTTTATGTAATCACCTTTGTTGATGATTTGATCTATGAGCCAAAGGCTCTATGTCTGTAATTTTTTTGATTGTAGCCTAAGGCTTATGTTGTTGTTTGATAGATGATGATGATGATAGGTTAATATCTAAGGGACTAGAAGGGTCTAAGAGGTGTGAAAATCTATTATAGAATTGTTTTACTAGTTGAATCATTTAGGGATAGTGATTCGGGCAACCATTATTTTGTCAAGTTTTTAGGAATTATCTTATTATGTTAAAAATCCCTCTATAAAGACATAAATATAATGCTATTAACTTAAATGGACTTTTGGAACAGATGGAATCAAATTTGAAGTCAGATGGAAGTAAACAACACAGAATAAGTTAAAGTTAAATGAATGGTGATGGGAGAAATTACGGATGGGTGACCTAATGGGAAGTACACTGCTAATTGGATTTTCTTCAAAAATCCAATAGGGGGTGTTACATTTTGTGGTATCAGAGCATAGATTAATGTTCCTAGGTTATGAACATAGGTGTGGCTATCTAAGGTTATATTCCTCTGAACTATTACATTACACGAGACTAGTAGGTAAGTCCTTTTTAGTAAGGATACGACTGATCAGGTACCCGAAGGAGTGGTCCAAGAAGTGCTAGTTGTGCAGCCGTAATGGTACAGAGATAGGTAATGCATTTGTACCTAAATTCAGTAATGCTGTATAGCTACCATAGCCATAAGAGCTAGTTAATAGCAAGTAGAAACATCTCTTATTCTAGTGTAATAGATAATTGATTTGCTCATATATACTACCATTATTGCTAATTCCTCTCCACCCTACCATCAGCTCCTTTACAAAACATTTATTTTGAAAGGCTAGAGAAAATATGGAGTAATTGACTACCTGGGGAGAAAGGAGGATAATGCTGCCACAGTTGAGTACTGGCTAGATAAGACAGGATATTAAAATAATTGAATAGTACAGAAGAAGAGAATTGTAAGAGATTATTAACAAGATGAAAGTATGACTTGAAAAATACAGATAGTGGCAGTGGATAGTGAGAGAAGTAATTTGAATAATCTTATCCTCATTAAAGCATAAATTTTCTCCAAAAAGGGTGTAAAACATAATTGGCTCATGCTATTGACTTAAATGTTTTCAACTTTGATTTGGCACATATTCAAATTATTTTTGAATTTCTTGATGTATTCTCAGAAGAGTCACTGGGCTTACCACTTTAAAAGGAATTGGACTTTAAAATCGAGGTATATCCTAGCATAGCTCTAATATTTAGTGTTTAGAATGGATGATCTTTTTGATCAATTATGAAGTGCAAGTGCGATCTTAAAGATTTATTTAAGATGTGGGATATCATCTGTTGAGAATTGAAAAGGCTGACCTGCCTAAAATTTTAGAACCGAACACAAGCATTCTGAATTCTTGGTGATGCCACTTAGGCTCACCTATACACCAACAGTTTTGTAAGACCTAATTAATAATTTTATCAACCTGATCTGGATCAGTTGTAATGATGTTCATAAATGATTCTTTAGAGTATTCTATGAATAAGAGAGAGAAACAATTGTATGCCAAGCTTTATAAGTGTGAGTTTTAGCTGAGTGAAGTTGTTTTTCTAGGCCATCCAACATCAGTAGAGGGGATTAAGGTGACCCTAGGAAAGTCAAGGCAGGATGGAAAATAGTAGCTTATGCTTTAGGATAATTGAAGCCATATGGAAAAAAATGAACAGTTAGTTCAGATGACAAGTAAAGTTAAAGAGGGGGAAGGTTACATGGTTGAATTGGTACAAGGAAAATGTTTATATTGTTAGAATAAGTTGGGTGTACCTAGTATAGATGGCTCGAAGGTGCAAGTATTAAAGGAAGCACATGAGGCTCCTTATTTTATACATCTTAGGAAACACACAATTGTACTTAAACTTATAAGTATCAACATTGGTGGCCTGGTATAAAGAGAAATAAGGCAGAATAGGTTATAAGGTGTTTGACATGCCAACTAGTGAAAGCTAAACACCAAGATCTTTTTAGACGGTTATATCCTATAGCAGTAAATGAGTGGAAAGGAGAAAAGGTGATCATAAAGTTATGATAGGATCACCTTTGACCAGAGGTAGATGTGATATTGTATTTGTGGTTGTTAGCAGAATAACCAAAATAAGTTTATTTTAGCTCCATCATGAGGGATTATTCAATAAAGAAGCTAGCTATGGTGAGCCAGCGATTTTTTTTACTTATAAAAATCCCCATTTTATTTCCAAATTTTACATATAGTTTTAGAAAGCATTATGCACTGGACTAGCTTATAGCATAGCTTTTCATCCTCAGATTAACGGATAGTCAATGAGGTTGATACAGACACTTGAGTATATGTTATGAACTTTTTCTATGGAAATTGAAAGTAGCTATAACTAATACCTATTATGACCAGAATTTTTCTTATGACAATAGCTATCGATCTAGTCTCAAAAGGGTACCTTGAGAAGTTTCACATGGTAGGCAACACTTAACTTCTCTATGTTAGAGTAAGGTTGAGGAAAGTAAAATTTTTGATATTAATGTGATTAGAAATGTAAAGAAAAAGTGAAACTAGTTAGGGATAGACTGAAAGCTGTGGTTGATAGATAATGAAGCACGGTTTGATTTAAGCCCATAAAAAGGATAATTTATAAAAAAAAAGAAACAGGTTTAGAATAAATCTTTTAAAGGGAAGCAGTGAAAAATAAATCCATACCATGGGTTAATGTGCTATAGAGACACTGTGTTACTGAAGAAATTACTTGGGAGTCAGAGAAATAGATAACAACCCAATATCCACATTTATTAGCTCTAAGTAATTTTAAGGGTGAAATTTCTTAAGAGGGGAAGAACTATAATGCCCGTGTTCTGAGACTTCATAAACAATACCACTAGGTTAGGGAATTATGCTCGGGGTGTTGGGTTACTTGCACATTAACTAAGGTAGTGGCACTGGTCAGGAAACTTCAAAGGGCTTTAAATTGATTAAAAAGGCAAATTTCAAAAATTAAGTAAAACCAATAATTCATTTTAGATAATAGGCTACTGATCTGTGTAATAAAATCTAGTTGGGCTAGGAGTACCTTGAGATATGCCTGGATGAACCCAAAAATATTGAGCCCTGAAGCTCAAATATTCCATTAAGTCCATTGGTGAAAGAATTTTTGAATTCGAAGGTTGTTTGCAAATTCTTGTAATTTTCAAGGTTGGCATGCAAATTAAGGTTGTCTAAAAACTATCTTGTCGATGGAATTTGGCCACAAAAATCTATGAGCATGTAGAGGGGATTAAAATATAAATTTTAAAACAAACGGTGTAATTTTTTGAGGTCTGTGTGTATTTTGCTGAATTTTTGAAGTTTTGCCAAAAACTAAGCCATCTTAGAATGGTTCGGGTGCCTGTGGACCCTAATCACATGATGCCAACTAGCTTAGGGCCCTTGACAAGTGGCAAGATGTTTTAACAAGAGGATTTTTCCACTAAATAAAAGGCCAAAGTTTTTCTTCCTTCCCTGCCCAGAATTGATGCCATAGTAGGGAAAGGGAGCCATTTTCACCATCTTCTTTAACCTGTTCTAGAAAGTAAATTCCACTAAAAATCATCCTTATGTGTTAGGGAAATTTTAGAAAAAGAATCACTACAAAAGGAGCTTTAAAGAATTAATTAAAATCCCTTAAAGTTCCAAAGGTCAAACAGTCTTCCACCACAGGCAGTAAGCTTTCAAGGTGAGTTTTCATAGGCTTTCCTTGAGTTTTCCTTGCTGGACCTTAGTGGTTAAGGTGCCTAACATTTGGGAGAATATGTTTGAATTGTTTATAAGTGGAATAAAAGCATAAAAGCACTTGAAGAGCAAGGGAAAATCTACCATGGGGGCTAGAACTGAAGGCTGGATAGCTTGTAGAGTGGTGGCTATCTCTTTCTCTTGTATTTAAAGGTATGTGAACTCTCATATTCATCTCATGCCACCTTTATTTCCATGGGCTAAGATTGAGACTTGAATATAGCAATGTTGGCTAGATTTTTTGTAGGGTGTGATTAAGTGAAATGGATGTTGTACATGTTTTGATTTTATGATGAATGACAATTCTTGTGTTGATTTAATGAATTAGAGCTCATTTGGCTGAGAGTATGCAAGGTTGTATGTATGTGTGTGTTAGTGGGATAGTTGAGAGCTAATTTAAGGGCTACTAAAGGTATAGTAGGGAAATTTAGTGTTTAAGCATGTTTAGGTGTAAAACCATGAACAACCGAGGCCATTGGCATATGGTTTGAAGAAAATTAAAAATGATTGGAGCACAAATAACATGTATGGGTGGTGCATGAGGTTTGCTGTAATGGCATGGTATGCATTAAGATTAATTGATATTCCAATATATAAGAACTTAAGTGTGGCTAAGGTATATGCTAGATGAAAAAGATCCTGATTGGTATGAAAATACAAGTATATGTGTTTGTGGTGTCATAACCTAGCTTGAATATTGGCTTAATGGCAATACATGTATGTAGTTAAATGGCCAAGCTTGAATGTTGTGCAATTTGTCCTATACTTTATGTATAATAATGACTTAGTATGTAATTAACTTGACTTGTTGGTCTTAGCTGAGGCATGGATGTGGCTAAATTTCCCTTAAGTGGCATAAATGTGAACTTGTGTGAATGAATGCATATAGAGAATGTATAAATGGTTAAAAGCATGTTTAATCTTGGATAAATAGATGACAATGTAATTCAAATGAAAGAATAATAGTTAGTCTTAAACTTGACTAAGATGCCCTAAAAGTTTATTTCAAATAGTGTATGACATATGATCTTGGAATATACCTAAACTATGGTTATAAAGGCTAGGAGTCTGTACATGGAGGTTTGAGTACATAAACTTTTTAGTGCCATTATTGGTTGGGTAATTTGGAAGAAATATGTAGGATAAAATAAATGGTTGATAGGTATCTTAAAAAGGCAAGAAAAGTTCTAAGAAATGAATTTAAATATTGATCTTAAAAGTTACTTGTGTTATGCCTATAATGTGTGCCTTTGAAGGCTATTATATGTGATTAAATGTAATGGCAATGATGCCTATGTTTGGCCTTGTGGATGGCTTAGTAAAAGGATGGCTTTAGGGTTATGGATAATATAAATTGAATGGTGAAAACTGCACTGAAAAATGTTATGAAATGGAACTACTGGATATTGAAAATTTACAAAATGACCTATAACTAACCAGTTTGACCATTACCTAAACCAATAAATTCACTAGAAAGTAAAAGGCCTAGAATTGTGAAATACTCATGGAATAAAATCTAGCATAATATATTGTAATTATTGGTAATTATACCTTGTGATATAATTTCTGAAAATTCACCCAGTACAGCCTATTTATGGCCATATCGGACCAGGCTAAATTCTAACTGAGATGTAAAAATTATAACTTTTATTTTTGAGTTTATAATGTTATAAAAAGTTAATCAGTAAAGAAATGAACATATAATAGGTTTAAATGGCCCATTAGATAAACACTCACTGGTTGGCTGGTAGACCTAGGGAATTTTTTTAGTAGCTACCACATTGTCTATTCTCAGATAAGGTAGGTACAGTGGCCTAGGTCCATGTATAGGCCACTATACTAGTTTGTTGGACAAACAGCTTCCTATCCTTGTCACATGATTTTGTCGGTGTAGTGGTGTAGGTCCATAAGGACCACCACACTAGCTGGACAGTCAGATTTGATTATAAGCATTCTCTTAATTTTATTAGTGCAGCAGTGTAGGTCCCTGAGGACTATTACACTAGTCAGACAATCAAATTTGACCGTAGGCATTCTCTTCATTTTGTCAATGTAGCGCCATAGGTCCTTGAGGACCACTACACTAGCTGGATAGTAAGAGTTGATTGTAGGCCCTTTCATGATCTTGTCAGTGCAATAGCATAGGTCCCACAGGACCACTGCACTAGCTAGATAGTCAGACTTGTCTATGGGCACTTTCTCAATTCTTGCTTGTGTAGTGGCATAGGTCCCACAGGACCACTGCACTAGTTAGACACTGAAACATGGCTATGGACATTTATTGCTTAAGCCAGTGCAGTGGCTAAGGCCCCGAATAGGGATCAATGTACTTTTTTCATTCGCTCTAGGTCCAGAGTATGCCAGTGTCATTTTCCTAGCCTAGCTAGATAAATTAAGGAAATAAATAACAATGTATAAAACCAGGACTAATAAGGAATAAAAAGGCTTAATTGGGCATGAATCTTTGTAAAATACTAGAGTATGTATAACCAGGGGTAGTTTGGTAATTTTTACTTGTATAGTGTTTATTATCGTGATAATAAAGCACTATAAATGTTGTTTTTAATAATGGCTTGAATCTATGAATTGCTTAAGAATATAATAGTTTACTAAAGGTTTTATTGATATGAATTGGTATAGGGGCAATATGGTAATTTTGCATATGCAATATGCACCAACTTGATAATTAAATAATGCCTTGCAAGTATATCTAAAAATGGCTTAGATTTATAATCTAGATGAGTTTTAAATGACTATATAGGCAAAATAAAGGGTTATGGATAGAAGTAGGGGTCTTTTAGTCATTTCCCCAAATGATTAATCATGGATCCAGTGACTTAAGTTACAGTAGATTATCATTGATAATGGTAAATCACCACTAAAGATAGAATTTTAACCTATTACCTAACTAGTAATTAATAGTTAAGTAAGAAGGGTAGTGCGGTTTGATGAATGTACTCTTTAATTAATAATGTTATAATAGACAAAATAAAATGAATATCACTACTGTAAAAATGCCTGAAAATTTGAACAACATGACTTTAATGCTTAAGTTTACCATTGAGTATTATATACTCAACGTACTAGTTTAGGGGTGTAGGTACTCAAAACTTGTAGCCAGCCTCAGAGTATGTATAATCAAGGTTTAGAGGATAGGTAAATATAGTTGCTTTGTGTTTAAGTTATAGTTTTCCACTCATTTACATATATAGGGAATGGGTATCTCATAAAACATTTTGATCGTGTTAAGACATTATTTGGTAATAAGTTTTTACCCGACTATCTTGAATTTATGTAATCACTTGTCTTATTGATATGATCTATGAGCCAAAGGCACTATGTCTGTAATTTTTCTAATTATGGCTTGAGGCCTATTTGCTGTTTGATAGATGATGATGATAAGTTAATATCTAAGGGACTAGAAGGGTCCAGGAGGTGTAAGAATCTATTATAAAAGTGTTTTATAGGTTAACTCATTTTGGTATAGTGATATAGGTAATCATTATGCTGTCAAGTTTTTAGGAATTGTTTGATTATGTTAAAAATCCCTCTATAAAGGCATGAATATACTAGTATTAGCTTAAATGGACTTTAGGAATAGACGAAATCAAAATTGAAGTCAGATGGAAGTAAATAACACAAAATAAGTTAAAGTTAATTGAATGGCCGTGGGAGAAGTTAAAGATTAGTGACCTAATGGAAAGTACACCACTTATTGGATTTTCTTTGAAAATTTAGTAAGGGGTGTTAAACAGGTTCATGAGTGTGATTTGTGGTATCCTAGAGGGAAAGCCTACTATGTATGAATTCTAGAGTGATGGTTGTCTATACAACCACAGTAGGAGCAATAGATATTTGAGTTGTACAAGGATATACCTCAATTTCGAAATCAAGTTCTCTCTAAGGTGGTAAACCTAGCAAGTCATTAGGAAACACATTATGAGATTCAAAAACAATAGGGATATGTTAAAGATTGGAGTTAGTAGTATTCATGTCAATGGCATAAGCTAGATATGCTTCATACCCTTTTTGAAGAAGTTTCTGTGCAATAAAAATGGAGATAAGATTATTCAGAAGACTTCTCTCACCATCCACTATCACTATCTATCCCTCTATAGTCTGAAGGGTCAGTTTTTTATATCTATAGTCATTGATGGCTTGATGATCAGTTAGCCAGTCCATTCCTAGTATCACATCAAACTTATGGAATGTTAGATCAATCAGATTAGCAAAAAATTGATATCCCTGAATCACTATAGGACACTACTTATAAACCTTGTTCACAATAACACTCTATCCTATAGGGTTACTAACTTTGATGTCTATATCAACATGTTTAGGCACTTATGTGCTTGTGCAGTAAATACATATGAATGTGTAGAACTAGGGTCTATTAATGCCAAAATTGGAACATCAAATAAATAAAAAGTACTAGTGTTATCGTCTAGTGTTGTAGCCTTTTCTCTGGCTCTCACAACATACTGTTTGGTTAGAGCATGAGCCTCAAACCTTGTACCTTGACTAGCACTAGGTTGCTTTCCTCTGTTCTACCTCTAACTCCTATTATGAGGTGCAACATTGGATGCCTATGTTTGAGTACCCTCTAACTATCTCTAAGGACAATCTCTTTTGTAATGATCTCTAGCCCCATAATGGAAACACTGTCCTTTTCTAGCCAACCTACATTACCCTTAATGTCTCTTTTGATAGGTACTACAAGTCAGAGGTCCATTTTTATTACCCCCTATACCAGAAGCACTATCAGCTCGAGGAGGCAATCAAGGTCTACCTGTAGAAGCTTATCCAAATCTCTAGGATTGAGCCTATCTCTGCCCTTAATACCCTGACTGATACTGGGGCCTAGGCTGACACTGTGTCTGTGATTGATGCTTTCTTCTTTTCTTACCATCCCCTGACACTACACTGGACTGTCCTATAGTGAATTATCTCTTCCTTTAGAAGAATCCCTATTCTTTTGCCTCATTTCTTCCATATCATATGCAGCTGCCACTAGTATTGCAAAATCTTTCTCTCTAAGGTTTGCTACCTACATTCTCAGCTCTACATTTAGCCATTTTAAAATCTCTTGTATTTCTCTTCTTCATTGTGAATGAACTCTTCAGCATACTTCAACAGCTTGGTAAAATCTTTTCATATTTAGACACTGTCCTTCTTCCCTACTTCAAGTCAAGGAATTCCTATCTCCTTTTCTCTATATAGGAGTCAAGTATGTATTTCTTTCTAAACTCCTTAAGGAAAAATTCCTATGTCAGGTCTATAGGTGTTGTTCTTTTTCTAATAGTGTTCCACCAATTGTGGGCTTCTTCCTAAAGAAGATAAGTGCCACACTGATAATTTTTTGCTTTTATACAATATAGCTGCTCTAAAATTCTGAATGTTTTGTCTAGCCCATACTCACTCTAGCAACATTATCTTCCTTCCTTCTTAAGAAATCAATAACTCCCATCTTTTTTTGCCTCTCTAAGGGTGCTTTTTATAGAGGAGCTAGTAGTGGTGGTGGTATTAGAGCTAGAGGCAATGGAGGTGGATTAGAAGTAGTAGT
>CANXYI010047315.1:0-10408 GCA_948208565.1 Hura crepitans
TGTGTATTAACTTAGGGGTGAAGGCATGAACATTAGACAAATAGATGTGTGTTCTTATTAGAGTGATAAAATGTGGCATATGTGTATGGCAAACTAATAAAAAAATGCATGTATAGGGTTAGGATATAAATATGGCCGAGAGATGCTTGGTTGTTAAGGCATGTAGTATGTGTGCATGTATATATGCTTATGGCATGCTATGATGTGTGTATGTAAGATTAAATGTGAGTAAAAGCATAATTATGGTCATTATCCATTTTTAGTTGAGACATATGAATGGAAATTGAAGTATAATGAGCATATTGTAGCATGGCAAGTCTATGTGAAATAACATGGCATGTTAAGCATGAAATGGTGAACATGACCTTAAGGTGAAATAACCATAAATGTGTGAGATATATGGCATGAAAGTGGTTATGCAATAGTAAGAAAAACCTATGTTAAATTGAGCTAGAATGTGGTTTGAAATTGCTAGAATTTAAGTGACTAAATTAGCCAAAAAAGAATTTAAAAATGGCATGAAATTGAACTAAAAATTTTAGACTTTTTGTACATTTATCTTGAATGGAATTCGAGGCTATCTTATGGGTCATTTGGAAGTTATACATAGACTTAGCCTTAAGCCTATGATCATATGAAATGTCGCTCAAGAATGGCATGGGAAAAATACCCAAAACAAGGCTTGTATTAGGCCTCTAAATGTATACAGAAATAATAGAAATGACCTATAACTATCCTAAAAAAGGACTAGACTGGACTTAGCTTAGAAATGACTCATAAATTGCATGTAATAATGCCTTAATTAATGGAATAAAGTAGACTTAATTATGCCTACGAAATTGTATTAAATTGGGCTTAGAAAATTATACCTATAATTATCTGGTAGGACTAAAATGGACTCGTAATTGTCCGAGTCAAAATTTGCCTATGGAGATAAATTCATAACTGATTGTTAAACATTTTAAATATTATAAAATGATGATTAGTAAATAAATGAATGTAAAGTAAAGTCAAATGGCCATTAGTTAGACACCCATTACTAGTCAACTTAGGGATTAGTAGCTGTTAGATTGTCTGAATATCAAACTAAGCTGATCAGTGATCAAGGTTCATATTTGAGTCACTACACTAGTCTATAGGGTAAACACCCGTTTTCCTTGATTGGATATCATACTATGCTGATACAGTGGCAGAGGTCCCTAGAGGGGCCATAAAACTAGTTTGCTGGGCAAACTAGGATGGAATATTTAATATGATCAGTGTCTTGGGAGGTCTATGGACTGATTTCTATGGATAAGCTACTCAGCATTTTGCCCCTTCTTAGGTTCTTATGAACTGATCCCTATAGGCTATAGGCCAGTACAACAGTTGGGGTTTAAAATGCAGGCTACTACATACCTTTCAGTTCCCTTTTATTCCAATTTTTATAAGTGTAGTCTTTCTAGTTAGGTCTATTTAATAATTTAAATAATGCACTTGGGAATAATGGAATGATTGAATAAATTATGGAAATAAACTGAATAAAATTTATCATACTGGCATTTTTGTAAATTTGAATAACATGTAACATAATATTTGAATGGTATCAATTATTTGGCATTTTTCTCACACACTGCACCTAGACCCTTATTTTATGCTTACATGTGTCTAGTATAACTGTATTGACCTGGCTGATGAAATATATGTAAATGAAATATATTATTGCATTTTTTCTAAATAGGACCTGAATACTTAAACCCTTTATTCCTAGTTTATTAAAGCACCTATGTGCTTACATAAGACATGTTTTAATTTATTAAATTCACCACTAAGTTTTATACTCAGTGCACCAATGTTTTAGTGTACATGTAAGTAGGAATAGAGATTAAGCCTTATTATACATGCAATGTAGTAATGAAGACATTAAGGGTCCAAGTTTTATATCTATTTTTATGTATATAGTAAGCACTCATGTAAGAACTATAGGTTATATGTTTAGCATGCTTAGAATTGCTGAAGTTTGCAAGCTTAAGCAAACCAGTTATAAATAAATGGGTGTTTAGATTGTCTTGGGCTATGTTTGTGCTTTTTCTTATATATCTATGGGCCTAAGGCCCTATGTGTTTGATTTTGACATATATGTGATATGCTGATGTTGATTAAGGGACCAGAGGGTTTAGGTAGAGGTTATGAGTTATTTTATTTAGAAGTGTTTTAATTGGTGTCGAAAAATTTTTGGTATACCACCTGGGTAGCTATTATGCTGCCTAATTCTTTTGAGACCTATAAAGAGTCTATAAAGGTATTGTTTAAGTCTGTCAAATCATGTATGCATGTGTATAAAGTTTAGACTAGACATATAGGCCATATTTGATGGAGTTTTAGAATAGTCCATAAGTGTTAAGGAGTTTTCTCTTGGAGAAATTCTAGGATGGGTAACCTGTTGAGAAGTGCATCGCTTGTCGAGTTCTTTGGGAATCTGGTAGGGGGTGTCACACATTATCCATACAGACTAGAGTGTATCATGGCTAATATTGTTCAGTTAGACCTCCAATCTAGTAAGAATTGTCACTCTTACACAACTCAAAGAAAGTGATTAGTAATACAAACAGAGGTCCATAAGGACTTAATAATAATGCCAAATACGTTTATTATAACACATGTTAAAGATATACATATAGTGATGAACAATGCATGAATAATCATTATAAATAAGATGGTGATTAGGATTAATTACAAAGACATATTTAACATCAATTTAGATTACTAACATGCCATAATGATTAACATAGATGAAACATACATTATTAGATATTAAATGAGCATTAAAATAGAATATAGATGGTGAATATGAAACTGTTATTAAATATTAGTCTGTATGGACCTCATATTATATACATATTCAAAAAATAGGTCTGCACAGGCCTCACATCCATTATAGGTCCGCACAAACTTAGTCGTCAATTCTAGAAAATAGTGCGATTATAATTTTCTATGAAAGATTAAAATATGATTAAAATGATTTAAAAGGTTAACCTACTCCTATAATTGATGTGAGGACTACATAGAATCACTTCACATGTTAATTAATCATGGAAAATCATTGGTTATAACAAATAACACAAATAAATAAATGAATCTGATGAAAGGAGCCTCAAATCTTACCTTGAAGTTAGCACTAAGTAAGAAGACAATGGTTGGGTTTTAAAAAGAATAACTATTTTAGTGAGGGCTTAAGACTAGTAGGGAAAATCCTACATAGGAATTAATATTTAAACCCCCAAAAGTTAGGTGATGATTGTCTGTGGATTGTGTGCTAATTGTGTTTTGTGTTTAATTATGTCTTCCATTGTAATAAGTTGATGGGAGGGGTATTTATAGGGTTGGTGAATAGCTTTCCCATTTAAAAGAAGCAGAGTCATACGAGGATTAGGATTTAGAGTCTAAATACAAAGATCACACTTCTAGAAGGTTTTCATTGGTAGGTTCGTATGGACCTTAATCACTAGGTCCATGCGGACCTAGGCTTTAGGTTTACTCAAGTGGTTTATGGGCCTTAGGCCCAATTTTATGTTAGTTTGTGCAGACCTTGTGGCATCAAGTTTATGCAAACTTGCACCATAATGGTCTGTATAGACCATAGTTTTAGTTTTCTTGCCTTGTTGCTTAAGCCTATCTCTAGTTATCATTATAGGCCCCAAAAAGTGAATGGGTCCATACTATAGGGGTTTTGCCCTTTCACGCATATTTAAATCAGTGTCGGGCTTCGGGCTTGAACCTATCAACTTATGCCCTCTACTACTGACATAGGTTCCTATTTTTTCTATAATTTGAGTCACACCATAATCTTTTCTGGTTGTGTTAAAGTCTGAGTCCATAAGAAAGTTTTAGACTTAAAATCCCAATGTCTACACCTGTGCTTAAATTTTAAGTCCGTGTAGATATGTGTTGTGCCTTTAAAGTTTTTGTCTAACACTTACCTATGTTATCTCCTCTTGTAGATGTATCTTAAGTGTGGGGGCACTCTATTAGGCCCACAACAGTGGGATTCATTGATGCCCATTCAAGTGAAAGATCAGGTTCAAGCGACTGGGTTTCAAACCTTTATCAACCATCTAGTTAGAGGGGACTTTTACAAGGACCTCCAAGTGCTTAGAGCCTTGCTAGATAGATGGATGGATATGATGCACACCTTTCACATGTTGTTTGAGGAGATGACCATCACACCATTTAACTAGGCATTCATCACAAGAGTGCCTTGTATTGGTCGAGCTATTGCATTTAATGCTAGCTATTATTTCCCTACTCTTTACCTTCAAGAAGTAAAAAGTTTACTCAATTTTACGCCTCAAGATCACTCAAGTAGCATCCGATGTACTGATTTGTACAAGTAGTGGGTTAATGCTACACCTACTACTCAACCTGAGGTAGATTAATATACTCACTACTTTGTCCTATATCTACTAGGACCACAATGTTCATGAATGCTAATGGCAATGTGAATTAGATCTTTTTACCTATGCTAGAGTTAATTAAGGGCATCAATTCTTAGAATTGGTATTGCTCGTTATTAGGCTAGATGTATAGGAGCCTACACATGGTGATTCACATGAAGAAAAGCCATCAATTTGTCTAAGGCTTTGTCTTAGGTGTCTTGCTAAGTCCTTTTCTATAAACTTTGTCCATCATTTCTCGATTACTTATTTCCTTTAGTTTTAACTTTTTTTTTTGCATAGGTCTAAGTGTATGAGCTTTGCTTACTACCACATCCATGTGAGCTAGATATCCCTCATCAATATCCAGTGATGGATAGGTGGGTTCGACCATTTATATGACCTAGAATGCCTCATCATTGATGCATCATCACTAGTATCTAAGCTCGTGGGCTTAGAGCAATGTAAATGATCCTACAAGAATACAAAATATACTTAATTAGTATGATTCATTCATTATGAATGTTATACTTAACTGATTTTCTTTCTTCCAGGTTGATTTGGCTCGGTAGGTTTTCCCATCAAGGAGATGGTATATTTTCTCTGTTGTGTGTAAGAACTATCCTTTCATAGGGTTATGTTGACTACCTTAGAGGCCTATTCTTGGTTTCTAGGGGAAAGAGTGCTGAGCTGGCACATGGGCCTTGAGGTACGCTATATTCCTTAAGGTCCTTCTAACACCATGTTGTTCGAGTGATATATTAATGACCTGGATTTTTTTAGGGCATGATTGCAGGTGTACCCGGGGACACCTTAGTGGATGTTGAAGGGGGAGATTACTCTCTTTAGGCATCTGCACACTTATTGCCTCATGTGGCTTACACTTCAGGACTTATTCCTCACGTATTCCTATTTGACTTTTTATTGATGATCACTGAAGTCAATTTCTAATTGTGTGTTGCATTACAGCCTACTAGTATTACTTTTGAAGCTGGGCCTTCTTTATCTCAAAAAAAAGTGAGGACAATTCCTAGTTCATAGGGGCTTCAATTTTCACCTTCTTCAATATGCACTACTAGAAACTGAGCTTCTCATCCAACTACTAGTCAGTCATCATTACTTGGTGAAGTTATGGATACTTTGACTAACATGTCTAAGTTGAGCTACATGTGGTATGGTATGAATGGGGAGTTGTCTTTTGCTCACCTTTGTATTGAGGGCAATTGGCCAATGCCTTTTAAGCTAGAGAATACTAAACTAGTAAGGTCTTTTGGCTTTCAATGATTACTATGTTAGCTTAATTTTATGTGACACTTCTTGTCTTAGTCTTGACAAGTTAGAAGGGCTTCTATAGAGAGAATTACATTGGTAGTTGAGGCTTTTAGGTGAGCCATGGTAGATGAGACCCGTATTTTTGCTATAAGTACTTTGCTACATTAGTTAGCATAAGTATGCAAGTGCATGTGTATATGGTATGCATGAAATGCTTAAGATGTATTAATCCCTCATTCTTTTGCAAAACAAGCTGGCAAAGAGAGTAACCACTCTCAATGAGATCGAGAGGAAATTGAGCGCACTAAAGATTTTTGAGAAGTTGGTGCTCTCTTTTGATGATGAGGACACAGAGAGTGAGAGTAAAGAATGAAGATAGTAGCTCTACCTTTTTCTTTTTTTTTTTTGGTTAATGGGCCTCTATTTTTGTATATACAAACATTTAAAACACTTGAATATAGAATATACATTCTTTTATTTTGAACATATTTTGTATCTTTACATATGAATGCATAAGAATTGATACACATGAAAAACTTTACAAAGAGATATATTATTTTCAAAATAGCCTCTTTATTTACATGACATCCCTCATAGTTAGGAGTTCCTAACCATTCATGTAACTAGGAAGCTAAAGCTTAATGGCATTTTTTAACATTTCATTATTGAGATATAGGACACAGTCTCTTGTACCCACTGGTGCAAGTTGACCAAGCATTATATTTTTTATAACCCATCTCAAGTAATCTATTTAACATACATAGCCGTATAAGGAGAAAGTCCATAGTCTCTTCAAATAAGCATCTGGTCAATGGTCTAGTGTCATTTCAATTCATACCATGATGGGTGGTTGCCACCAATGGTCCAGTGTCATTTCGATTAATACAATGACGAGTAATTGCTATCAAATGATCTTGATAGGTTATGGTATCACATAGTATGGCAAGATGTCTACAATTCACTAAAGAATGATCGATGAATAACCCTTAACTCATCCAGCTAGGACTAAATACTGCTTTTAATGGCAAAGTGTCTGTAACTCCTTGAAGATCAATTGGCCACCTTATTTCGTAATAAGGCTTTTTGCTCTAAAAATATGGTCTATGCAGACACTTATATCATGGTCTGGGTGGACCTAGTGATTGTGCATGGTTTTAAGCCCACTTACAAGTGTTTGTACGGACTTGTCTTGTGGTCCATGTAGACCATGAAGTCGACTTCATTTAAATTAAGGTCTATGCGGATCTCCTTATGTGTTTTGGATTCCTTTTCCTTGTAAGAACATGAATGCCATGACTTGGGGTCTTTAAATACTGCCACCTTCTCTATTGTGCATGCCATCTTTATTATATCTCTTTCTTTCAATCAATAGTTATCCTAGATCTTGAGTTTAAAGGTTACTTGGACTTCACTTGTTCTTACCCCCTTTTTTGCTCTCAGGTTCTTAAGAAAGGTGAGAATAGATCATAATTTTTTTGAATGCTACTATGCATTATTGGGATCCTATCTTTCATGTTTTTGTCTTTGATTATTAAGAGATTATCCCCACCCTTAAGGAATTTGCTACCATCATGAATTTTGACATTGATCTAGATATTCCCTTGGCTATCCCATCTTACAAAGATCATTAGCCCATGGACATTGTACTTGCTTCAGGGATTTCTCCTTTAGTGACTTAGAAAATAATCCTAGGTGTGGGTTCAATTTCCTTGTAGACAATTCTTGACTTTGTTGGCTAACCCCTTACTAGTTCTATGGAATAGGTGAAGTATGTGTTGTTATGTATTCTTAGTGACTTGTTGGTGGTCACTTTAAAGGATAAGTTTTATGATCTCAGTGCACTTCAAATTTTGACTGAGATTTGTTCAGGCTATAATCCTTTTAGCATTATTTTAGTTGAAACCATTTGAGGATTGGATGCTTTAAAAAGAAGTGACATTGACTATGTCGTTAGAAGTCCATTATTCTTACAGGTTTGTTTAGAGAGACCATTTAGGTTTTCCCTTTAGCTTTATTATTTCTTTAACCCTAATTTTTGCTTATAATGCCTATAAGGGTTTTCGTACTAGCGGGTTTACCTAACTTTTGCTTTGGTGGTCCTATTTTTAGATTTTCCAACCTAATGGCATTTTTTTTAAGATTTGGATAGAAGAGAAATTGAAGCTATATATACCTCCCCTCTAAAAGCTTTGGATTAAGTATGCCCTAAATCATCATTGTGAAAGAAGACTCGAGAGAAAACTTGACACATACGAGCAGTGGATTGCACGGCTCAGTGATGTAACTAAAATTCAATAGAGATGTCCTTAGTGGAAAATCTCTTACTTCTTTTTGTTTTGACATTATGGCTACATTCCTTTGATTAGGTTAAGGCATGCCACATTTTACATCCCCTATTGAATTTAGTAATAATTTGGCTTGTTGCAGTGAGTCCTTTTTGAACCTTTGGGCTTTCAAGGTGGATCTTTGACACTACTTTTCTTGTGCTTCTTTCCTAATTTATGGAAACATCATGTTATACTGAAAGATGTGCATGATCATAAAGCTAGTAACATAAGTATAAATGACAGTTACAAAGATTAGATTTCTTGTACATCAAAAGACAATAGGACACTATCATTAAAGAGAAAGAGTAAAGAGGCAACTTCTTCATCTAGAAAGAAAATGTGTATCTAAACTTCTAGAGTTCAATTAGTTGTATGATATTTCTCACTAAATAGGAGTTTTTATGCCAACAATCATGACCAAGAATTTTTTCCATTAATTGCATTTGAAACTAAATTGCTTGATCTTGGCAAATATATTAGATGCCCTTTGATAATACTATCGTCACCAATAAGCCTTGATAGGTTTTCTTGATTGGATATTCTCTTTGATCCCTTAACTTTTTCATGAAGTGCTTGTTTTTAGGTTTTCACCTCATTGGGGTGTTTTAACTTTTGCTTAAGCTGCCCCTTTGGGGGTTTTCAACTTAGTAGATGCTTTTTTATTCTAACAAAAATATTTCTTTAGCTTGTTTAGGTTGACAGGTTTTTGAGAATTCATTGCCTTTTAAATATGAGATCTTGACACCTTCATGCTTAAGCATCTTCTTCACCATGTATGGGCCTTCCTAATTAGGCTTGAACTTCCCTCTAGGATTTGCTAGTAAAGGTCTAGTTTGCTTTAGAATAAGATCACCTTCTTAGATTAGATTGGGTTTGACTTTCTTGTTATAGGCTCTAGCAATCTTCTTTTAATACAATTGCATGTGGTAAAGAGCCTTGAGCCTCTTTTCATCAATCAAAATCAATTGCTCATATCTAGCCCTTACCTATTTAGCTTTTGGCACTTTTGCTTCCAAGGCAACCCTTAGTGAAGGAACTTTAATCTCAATCAGTAGCTCTGCTTTTATCCCATACATCAGTGAGTATGGTGTAGCATTTGTGGATGTCTTGACCATTTTTATATAGCCCTAAAGTGCAAATGGTAACATTTTTACCTAATCTCTATAGTTGACCATCATTTTCTACAAAATCTTCTTGACATTTTTATTAGCTACCTCTACTACACTGTTGGATTGAGGTTTATAAGAAGAAGACTTGTGATGCTCGATTCTATACTTTTACATAAGCTACTTAGTCTCACCTTGAAACTGTACCCCATTATCTAAGATAACCTATTGCGGCAACCCATACCTATAGATGATGTTTCTTTTAACAAATTTATCCATCTACCTTACCCCCAATTTATTGAAAGATTTAGCTTCTACACATTTTGAAAAGTAGTCAATTGCTATCACTATGTACTTGTGAATTCTTATTGCAGATGGTCTTATTTCTCCAATTATATTAATACCTCATATAGAAAATGGCCATGGAAAAGACAAACTAGTTAGTTTAGTTGGTGGTAGATGGCATAAATTGCCATAAATATGACACTTATGGCATTTTTAATGAAGTTGCAACAATCTGTTTCCACAGTTAGCCAATAGTATCCCAGTCTCAGAATTTTCTTTGCCAAATTCCTCCTATTCATGTATGGGCCACACACTCCCTCATGTATTTCTACTAAGATTTTTGTGCTTCTATCTCATAAACACATCTAAGTTATACACCATCAACATGCCTTTTGTGTAGCATCCCTTAGGCAGAAGTGAATTAAGCAGATAACTTTTGCAGGACCTTCTTATCTTTTTTACTCACATGCTTTAGGTATTTTTCTAATTTCCAAGTATGTTTGGATGTCTTAATACCAAGGCAAGGCATTGTTGTTTTCCTCCTCTATAATGCTTACTATGCTAGTGTAGGTTGGGAACCTTAACTTACTAAAGTGCATAGGTCTTAGTAAGTCCTTTTTTGTGAGATCAAATACTAATATCAAGGTGGCCAGTACATCTGCTACTTGGTTCTATTCCTTTAGAATATGATGAAGGATGCATCGGTTGAATGCTTTAGATTAGTCTGTGAGTATTCTGACATATCTACCTAGATTGTCATCTTTAACTTCCCATTCACCCTTCATTTGCTGTATCACTAACATAGAGTCCCCATATACATTGACGGTCTTTACCCCCAATTGAAACATGGTTTCAAGGCCATAGGTATATGCTTCATATTCAGTAGCATTATTGGTGGCCGAAAATTCCAATTTTCTAGTAAGGAACATCTGCTCGCCTTCTAGGTTAATGATCAGCATGCCAACACCTGCTCTTTTATCATTCACTGCCCTATCAAAGAATACTT
>CANXYI010047323.1:0-13277 GCA_948208565.1 Hura crepitans
AGGATAAGGTCAAAAGTTGAGTTTAGAAGTGTTTTCTTTGTAAGTTTAATTAGGGTTAATTACCAGGGCAGTCGTTATGCTGCTCGAATTTCCATAATTGTTTGGGAGTGCCTGATAGGAGTTTTAGCGGACTAAAATAGGTAGTAATAAGAGAATAAATAATCAGACTTGGCCTAAGGGTATGTTTGGTCAACATTAGTCAAAGTTGGGATAAAGTTAAATGATAGGCCCCTAGGGAAATCTAAGTATGGGTGACCTCAGCGAGAAGTAACACACATTGCCTATTTTCTGGTAGAAATGGGTTGGGGGTGTTACAACTGAACAAGGTGACAGTTAAGAACAAATACCTGTTGCCTAGGATTGATGATCTCTTTGATTAATTATGAGGTGCTAGTGTTTTCTCCAAGATAGATTTAAGGTCATGGTGTCATCAGTTGCAGATTAAGGAAGGTGATATTCCTAAGACTGTTTTTAGGACCAGATATGGGTATTATGAGTTCTTAGTGATGCCATTTGGGCTCACATATGCCCCAGCAGCCTTTATAGACTTAATGAATAGAATCTTTATGCCATACTTGGACTAGTTCGTAGTGGTCGTATTCATTGATGACATATTGGTGTACTCCAGAAGCTGGTAGGAACATGAATAACACCTCCAAATTGTGTTGTAGACATTGAGAGAGAGGCAACTATACACCAAGCTTAGCAAATGTGGGTTCTGGTCAAAAGAAGTGGCATTCTTGGGTCACATTGCTTCAGCTGAAGGTATTAAGGTGGACCCAAGTAAGGTTAAAATAGTATTAGAGTGGAATCCTTATAAGAATGTGATTGAGATCTGAAGTCTCTTAGGATTGGCAAGTTATTACCGGAGGTTCATGAAAGGATTCTCGATGATTGCTACACCATTGACAAGGTTAATAAAAAAAAAGATGTGAAATTTGAGTGGGATGATATGTGCCAAGCTAGTTTTGATAGATTAAAGAGGATGCTGATAGATGCTCCTATCCTGACTTAACTAGAACAAGGTAAGGAGTTTGTGATCTACAGTGATGCATTGCACAACAGACTTGGTTGTGTGTTGATGAAGGAAGGAAAGGTAATTGCTTATGCCTCCGGGCAATTGACTCACGAGAGGAATTATCCCACACATGATTTGGAACTTGCAGCAATTGTCTTTGCTTTGAAGGTGTGGAGACATTATCTGTATAGAGAGAAATGCTACATCTAAATCAACCTTAAGAGTTTAAAGTATTTACCTACATAGAAAGAGTTGAATTTGAGGCAACAGCAATGGATGGAGTTGATTAAGGGCTATGATTGCTTGATTGACTACCATCTCGAGAAAGTGAATGTAGTTGCAGATGCTTTGAGTAGGAAGATGATATCTACTCTAAGATTGATGCATGCTAGAGTGGAGTACACAGCAGAAGGTGCCGTGTTAGCTAAATTACAAGTCAAAATAGATTTTAGGCAGCAAGTGAAGGAGTCCCAGTTGAAAGATACTCACTTAGTGCAGATTATGAGTAAAGTCAAAGATGGGAAGGCTATAGGCTTTAAGTTGGGTGATGACAGAAGCCTATATTACCAGAATATGCTATGTGGTCCTGATGTAGATGAGTTAAGATTGTAGATTTTGAAAGAAGCTCATAAGGCTCTATACTCTATGCATCCAAGAAGTATAAAGATGTACCTTGGATTGAAGCCTCATTACTGGTGGTGAGGAATGAAACATGAGGTAGTTGAGTACGTGGCTCATTGTTTGACATGTCAACAGGTAAAAGTAGAACACCAAGTTCCTTCTAAATTGCTACACTTGATTAGAATTCCAGAGTGGAAATGGAGAAGATCACCATAGATTTTGTCATGGGATTACCCTTGACTAGGAACAGGTGTGATGCTATTTAGATGATCATGGATAAGCTGATAAAGATAGCCCATTTTATACTCGTCAAGATGGACTATTCTTTAGAGAAGTTAGCCAGATTATACATCGATAAGATTGTGAGACTACATAGAGTGCCAATAGCCATAATATTATATCAACTCGAGATTTACTTCTAGGTTTTAGAAGAAGTTGCAAGAAGCCTTGGGTACTCGATTAACATATAGTACCACTTTCCATTTATAGACAGATGGTCAATCTGAGAGAGTAATACAAGTGTTAGAGGATATGCTGTGGAGCTATGCCATTGAGTTTAAAGGCAATTAGGACTAGTATCTAGCATTAGCTGAATTTGCATATAACAACAGCCACCAAGCTAGTTTAGGCATGGCACTATATGAAGCCTTGTATGGTCACCGATGCAGGACTCCTCTTTATTAGAGTGAAGTGGGAGAAAGTAAGATAGTTGGAGCTAATCTGATTTGAGATGCTGAGAAGAAAGTTAAAGTAATTAGAGAAAGGTTGAAAGCTACCTCAGATAGACAGAAGTCTTACGCAGACTTAAAGAGAAGGGACATTGAATATGAAGTTGGTGAACGGGTGTTCCTAAAGGTGTCACCATGGAAAAAAATGCTTTGGTTTGGCAAGAAGGGCAAGCTCAGCCCTAGATTCATCAAGCCTTATGAGATTACAGAAAGAGTTGGTCCTTTGGCTTATCGACTCTCCTTGCCTCCTGAGTTGCAGCAGATACATAATGTCTTTCATGTATCTATGTTGAGACTGTACCAGTCGGATCTGACGCATGTAATAGCCACTGAGGAAATTCAAGTACAGCCGAATTTGACGTACGAGAAAGAACTAGTGCAAATCCTAGCTAACGAAGTGAAGCAGCTGAGAAACAAGATGATCCCATTAGTGAAAGTGTTATGGAGAGACCACAACACGACCAAGGCGATGTGGGAAAGTGAGGAGCATATACATATGCAGTATCCTCATCTTTTTACCTCAGGTAATTTTGAGAATGAAATTTCTTAAAAGGGGAAGAATTGTTATGCTCGACAGTCAAGGTCTTATGAATAGTACCTTATGGGCCCGAGTGATGTTCTCTACAGTGCAGGCTATCATTTCGAGTTCAATGACTGGTGTATTGGTCATAAAACTTTGATGGGCCTAAAAATAGGGAAAACGAATGAATTTAAAAATTTAGCAGAACCAATAAATCATTTCGGGTCGAGAATTAGTGGATGAGGACATAAAATGAGGTCAGGCCGGGACAACCTCGAGATGTGCTCGGACGGTCTTAAAAATACCGCACCTTGAGCCTTAAAAATTCCAATGAGTATGATGGAGAAGGAATTATAATTTTTTGAGATCGTTAGATATTTTTTTGAATATTTTATTCTGACAGGTGAATAATGCTAAAAAGTTAACTATTGAATTTTGACTTGAAATTTGACATGGGCCCTAGTTACACTAATCAAGGATTTTTTAAACTAAAATGAGAATTTTTGGAGGCTCATAGAATTTTCTATGATTTTCTAAAGCCAAAAGTGACATAAAATGAATTATGGCATTGGATTGCCATGTGTCATGATTTTAGGCGACCAACACATCATACTTAAGGGGTTACATATGTGAATCTCCTCACATATGCCAAAGTCATCTGCAACCTTGGAGAACCTCACAAAGCCGATGCCACCACCATAGTTACCCCACTAAAATTCATCTTTTCTCTCTTCTCTCTCTTCCAAACTTCACACAAAAATATAGGAAATCAAACCTCTATCATCCATAGATATCAATTCCACTAAGAAAATTGAGCAAAAGAGCTTAATTCGGAAGATACACCACTTGAGTGAATAGTGACCAATTGGTGTGTAAGTGTTCCAATTTCATTTTTTTTTATTTTGGTATAGGTAGAGTAGAGTATTCTAAGAATTGTTATAGTTTTAGATTTTCATTTAGAGCTTTAGATTATTTTTGGGAATTTTTCTAAGGCGAGAATTGTGTACGTTTAGGGGTTAATCATATAAGTGAGAAGAACCCAAGGAACAAGCATAAAAGTGGTGGAGAAAAGGGTGTTCTCACACCTTAGGTATGTGGAATAAGTTAAATTTGATATGTCATGAGTGTATGCTTCATTTTAATGTAAATACCTTGTATGGAACTTTAAAACCTTAGGTGTATGCATGGCAATTTAGGGAATTGATGTTATAAAGTACTTAATGGCATTAAAATAGTAGATTTTGCATGATTATTTAGAAAGAAATGCATGTGTATGTGTGGATTGCATGCTTGGCCAAAATGTGTGCCTTATAGACCATAATGTGTATAATAATGGTAATGGCATTTCAAGTGTGGATAGTAAAATATTTGGTGTGAAATTTGGATGATTTGGTACCATAATGGTGATATGGTGTAATGGTTAGTAATATGGCATAAATATGTATATTAAGGCATGACTTGGTACCTAGTGGTGCAGTTGAAGTTTATAAGTGAATGGGTAAAGAAAATAAGGAAAATTGAACTTGGTATGTGTTAGTATGAGTTAAAATGCAAAAATGACCAAGTGAATAGTGTTAATTGCGAAAATTGACTATATGAATAGTAACTTTGCAACAGTGGGCAAAGTTATGGAAAATTGTGTGCATTTTGTGTTAACACATAACTTAATGGTAAAATTGGACTTGTGAATTAAAGATGTTGAGATTTACAGTCTAAATTTGTTATTAGCTCATCAGTTAGACACCCACTGGATGGGTTGACCGGTCAACTAGGGAGTTCATAGCTGCTAGGTAGTTGGGTCCTTTTGGGACCACTACTGTGTATTGGTTGTGGCACGTGTAGCCCCCAAGGTTCTGACATGAACCCTACACAATAAGGTATTGAGAGGTCCACTTGGGCTAATCCCTACTACCCATATATCTATCTATAGGTATTGGGAGGTCCTACAAGGCTAATCCTTGCTATCCACCCTGGGTGAATCATGTGATTTGCGGATATTGAGAGGTCCATAGACTGATCCCTGCTATATGCTAGTCCGATATTAGGAGGTCTATAGATTGTTCCCTGCTATTGGGCAAGGTAGGTGTAGCTACCTAGGTGCTAAAAGTAGGCCACTGCACAGGATAGTCCCACTATCTGGTGTTTTAAAGAGTTATCTATCTGTCATAGGCCTTTAATAATAATAAACTAGACTGAGTCATAACTGAATAATAGAACTTAAAAGTACATTGGACTTGAAGGAGTTAGGATGAATATGATGTACCTTGATTGCTGCATGTGCTCGTATGCATGGTAGACATATTTTTTTTTTGGCTTATTCCACCATTGAGTTTCATACTCAGCATGTTTGTGTTTTGATACGCAAGCATTAGAGTGAGCTATGACTAGCATCAGACAACTTTAGTGTAGCTGCTGTCGAGACATTTGGTATCTTTTTGTCTTTCTTTTGAGATTTATAGAGTTGCACTCATGTATATAGGGATGTTGTGGGCTATGGGATGTAAGCAGAACTAAAACTGATGTGTTTGTACAGTTTTGCATAGTAATATAAATCTGTTATGCATGATTGTGTGCTAATAGGTCTCTGACCCTATGATCTGTGAAATATGTATGCTGCTAATGATTGTTGTGATCTGGAGGACCAGAGGGTCCAAAAGTGGGATGTGATTGAGAAATGAAATTAAAAGTGTTTTTCTCTATAGGTTTAATAGGGGTTTGTTACCCGAGTAGTCGTTATGCTGCCTGATTTTTAGTAATTGTCTGATAATGTCAATCAGGAGTTTTAATAGACTAAACTAGATAGTAATAAGGGGATAAATAATCAAGAATGGCCTAAGGGCATGTTTGGTTAAAGTTAGTCAAACTTGGGTAAAAGTTAAGCGAAAGGCCTCTAAGGAAATCCAAGGATAGGTGACCTCAGTAGGCAGTAACACACCTTGCCTATTTCTGGTAGAAATGGGTAAGGGGCATTACATCCCATGCATATTAGTTACATTTAGTCATGCATACATGCATTAACCATCTATCTTGTATCCTTAAGATCGATAACATGTAGACATCATCATGCATGCTATGATCCATTACATATCTATTACATCACATATCACATATATCATAAAAGTTACATCACATGCATATTAGTTAGGCTTAGTCATGTATATATGCATTAACCATCCACCTTGTATCTTTAGGATCAATAACATATAAACCTCATTAAGAATGCCATAATACATTAAATATCGTCATGTACATATCACATAAATTGCTAAAATTCAATCTTACAATCACCCATGAATGTAAAGATCATACTGCTTAAAGCATGCATCATATCATATTAACAATTGTATCATGCTAAAAAGATCATTCTTTAATCAGGCTTTTCTAAGGAAAGGACCCATGTCTTCAAAAAGGGAATCCTAATCTCTAAAAATGACACTAGAGGGTAAAGACTTACAATGCATTAGAGCAATTATCAAAGAAGTTGTGGCTTCCGAAATGGAGAACTTTCGAGCCATGATTAAAGAAGAATTAGCCAAGTCAAAGACTACCGAGAAAGCAAATAATGATCAAGAAACCAAGCCCGGTTGTATGCCATACAATTTTGCTGAGTTCAATAGGCCTTTATCATTAATATTCATGGAATTAAGGAACAAAAACCTCCTTTATCCACTAACACTAGAACCACCAACTAGACGTCTTTCAACTAGACATAGGCATGATTTATATTGTGCCTATCACCAAAAGACTGGTCACCTCACTAATTAGTGCAAAAACCTTCGCCATGCCAACCAAAACCTTATGATCTTAGAGCAATACCTGATCCTGAGAATTGCACCTCATAAGAGCACCTAGACATCCTTCCTTTCCTCGAAAAGCAAGGCCAGTAATGTCTTTTCTGCAAGATTGCATCAACCAAGGATATGAGAGGATCTAATAAAGATGTGGAGACTAACATAGTTTTTCTCTTCTAGTTTTCTTTTGCTTCTATGTTAGAATAATTAAAGTTTTGTCTTTTAGTTATTCCTTTCTTCCATGTTGGAACGATTAAAGTTTAATAAAACATCATTTTTTTTCATGAGCATCTTTCTATACCATATTCATTACATGATACTCTTAAAAGTGAGTTGAGAGATTGAAAAAAAAAAGAAAATAAAATAAACATAAACAACTTAATCCATATCTATTATAAACAATTCATGATGGCTTACCACCACTACACATAATTTTGAAACTCAAAACTTGATCTTTCCTCATAAAGCATGAGAAATACCCCTGAATATGAAATGAGAGAAAGAAAATAATAAGTTAAGGGCAACTACACCCAAAACAATGCATTTTTCAATAGACTCTAAAACTCAAAGCATTAAATTCATTCCATATCATCATCTCCAAAGCCTAAAAGTTTATGGCAATCACACTAAAAATTCAAACCTTTTTTGGTTCTTGCTCATACAAAAAGTCTAAAAGTTAGAAGATGTTAAATTCCAAAGCCTACAAAAAAGTGAACAACTTTGCTTTAAGCCTCAAACACATGAGCATTCTCTTTTCAACCATGGTTGCCCTCATTAAAAAAATGAATTTGTTAATTCCTGTTAGGCTAATCAACCAAGAACATGAGCCTAGGCAAAAGTTAGGGAAACTGAGAGAAAATATTTAGTCAGAAAATTGTCATGATTGACTAATAATAGGGATATCATCAATGTAGTACTAGGAAAGGTTTAAAAGATGACATTCAACATTCAAAGATTCATAATGCTGGAGGCATGAAGATGTCACAAGCAGCAAGCACTTGATGATCTAAAAAACTCCATCTCCCATGGCATGAGCTCTAAAACATACTGAGCCATCTTAAAAGGTGCAAGTCTAGACTCAATTGATCAAACAATACACCAGCATATCTTAAGCCTTAACCAAATGTGGATAAGTTGAATCCAAAATTCAAAATAAAAAATATAAAAAATGGCAAGAGTACCATGCTATGCAATCACATATATATGCATGCTCATCCTTCATAATCATTCACTCTTCAGTCACCTATGGTCAATTACCCTTCACGGCAAATTGACTTTTTACCCAAGCTTTGGCCTCACCATTGTTCACCTCTCAATCAACCTTCCTTAACCTTGCCATCACCATAACTATTCTTAACATTGCCTACAACTTCACAATCTTACTCTCTTCTTAAGGCCTAACCTTTCCCTATGATGAGTTTGAGAGGAGAATGATCCTTATAACAAAATATATACTCACGTATGCATTTAGAAATATTATCATACATACATCATAAGTAAATAAGTTCACTCGCACTCACTCTCACCTATTCACACATCTATTCTAGGAGAAGTACCCATTTTTCTTGATCATTCATTCACATTCGTACATCTATTTTAGGAGAAGCACCCATTTTGCCTGATCATATGTACCTATCCATAGTTCTATTCTAGGAGAAACACCCATTCTACCTGATCATATGTACCCATTCATACATCCATTCTAGGAGAAGTATCCATTTTGCATGATTATACATTCACATTTATACATCTATTCTAGGAGAAACACCCATTTTGCCTGATTATATGTACCCATCCATACATCCATTCTAGGACAAGTACCCATTATGCCTAATTATACATTCACATTCATGCATCCATTCTAAGGGAAAGAGTACTCATTTGGCATGTTCATACATTTTGCCTTTATTCATCATTCCTCAATCATAAGATTTATTCATCATAAGAAAAGATTCACCATCATTCAACATATATTTGCCTTCACCATTCATTCATCATGAGTAAAAATACATTCATCATTCATCTGTATTCATCACTCAACAATCATAAGAGTTGATTCATTGAAAAGTGATAGTCATATCTTACACGAATCTACCATTCATTCAAATTCCTCATTTATTTAGAAAATAAGCAAAAACACATGCATCAAAAAAGGATACCTCACCATATCTAGAAAAGATTAGGAGCTAACACACATCACCACATTTATTAGAAATGAATTATTCCTTCATAAATATTAGAAATCAATTATTCCTTTATAAATATTAGAAATCAATTATTCCTTCATAAATATTAGAAATCAATTTGCATATCAATCATTCATCAGCACATTCATTCACCTGCATTTATCTAAGTAAGCACATAATCAATAGATTTATATTCACCCACTCACATTGAATCACCCTATCACCACATTCATTCACTAGAATCATATCATTCACCCATTGATGACACATTCCTATTGAATCACTCTATCATTAGAACCATCTCATTAATTTATCACCTTCATGATTTAACACTCATTCATACGATAGAGTGCAATCAATCGTTCATCTCATCCATCATCCTTATGGTTTCATACTCATTCATCTAAGATAGGATAAAGTGCATTCATTCATTTGCCCTTATGATTTCATGATCATCCATAGGATAGAGTGCATTCATTCATTACCTTTATCATTTCATGATCATTCATAGGATAAATTGCATTCATTCATTACCTTTATCATTTCATGCTCATTCATCAAATAGAGCACATTCATTTATCACCTTCATGTTTTCATGCTCATTCATTCAAGATAATGTAGGATACATTCATTCCAATCACCAGATGTATTCATACATTTGCACATGTATCAATTCATTCATCCAACATTACCCATATGCTTTAGACACACCACTCATTAGGTTTATATACATAAGCATCTATTCATACATCCATCACATAACTCAAAGACACCAATGACAAATAAGATACAAATGCAACATTCAGGATAGAATCATATTCCTTCAAGCATTATAATAGGGTTTATCTTTCTAATTATATAAAAACTAAGCACTAACTTACACATGCATGGCATTACATTAATATCAATTCACACATGCACACTTCTTTGTCACATAGTTCATAAACACAAAATGCACAAACTCGCATTCATCCATTAAGTAGCCAAACATATAAGTTGCTACATTCGTCACTCACTTACCATATCACATTCATCACAAGTCCATATGAAAATTTGTACACATACATGAACAAGCATCACCATTCATGTATTCCTTATAATAAAATTAAATACAAGCATGCACATTCACATTCATCATGTATTACATAAATAGACACATTCCATTCACATCCATTCAATATATAAACTCATGCTTATTCCATAGGATATGTATCAATCCATCCATATTCATGCACATGTCTCAACACATCTTTTTTCTTGCTAAAAAAATTTGTATGCATCATGCTATTACACATTTGACATCATTTATCAACATTTTCTCCTATCAACCCTCTTTTCATATGAATCCAAATATGAGGCACTTGTCTCTATGTTTCCATACATCATTAACTAATTATTTTTCCATATTTCCCATGCATTAAAAATACATCATCCATTTCTACATTCTCTATGCAACCTACATCTATTTCATCATTCATGCATAAAATATGCATCAACATGTTTTTTCTCTGAATCAATGATAAGTTCCTAAAAAAATAAATATATGTATTATCCTAAATTACCAGCACATTTTATCATGCATAAAAATAGCATCTTAGAAACATCTAAAACTATAACTCATGTATCAATCATGCACTCATATATAACACATACATACATATATGTTTTGTAAACATAGAGACATCCCTTATTCTTATATAAGATCTTTTGCACATATATGTGGTTTCTATAAACTACTCACCATGAATGCCACACGTACACAGGACTGACATCTTGCATTCGTACACACATAAACCACTATATTCAATTAGGTACTCACAGGTCATACACACTTACGCACTACCATTTGACTTATTTTGAGGCAAGCAATTACTCAATCAGAACATCATCCACAATTGACGAAAGCCAGGTACATATAACAAAACTTGCTATATCAAATTGATGCTAACCCTTATCACATTCTCTTTTACAAGAATTAACTCCATGCTTTGATTCAACCCTATGTCCAATCCAATCCTCTCAAATCCAATCTTTCCAGATTCGACTTCATGTCTAATCTAAGTTTTGGGGTTTAGCCTAACAAGCCAATCCATAATTTTTGGGGTTTAGCCTAACAAGCCAATAAAAAATCCCTTTCCATCCAGTCAAACCTTATCGATTAAACTTAGGTATGATTAAAAATTCCTTTCTATCTAATCAAACCTCATTGGTCAAACAACCTTAGGTGAGATCACAAAATCCCTTTCTATCCAATCAAACCTCATCGATTAAACAACCTTAGGTGCGATCAAAATTACTTAGCTGAGAGTGTACAAACTATATCATGAAGGCATGAGATGATAATTTGGAGACATCAAAGCAAAAACATGTTCAGATCTAATTAGATTTTCACTTTACTTGAGGATAAGTAGGCACCCGCATTCAGTGTAGTTTCTTCACAATGTTAATTCTTTTTTGAAAGGAAAATACAACTCTAGTCCAGTAAGCTTTTACAATGATTTAGAGGCAGACATCCGTATTTAATGTAGCTTCGTGCCAGGTAAGTATACTTCTAGGTAAGTGGTTCTAACTCAAGTACTTTAATGTGCACTACGTCTTTAGCATTTCACAGCACATATTAAAGTAGGGGCAACAATAGATGCCTTGATTTTGTGTCTAGGACTGTCTTATGTATTTAGACTTTGACCTGACCTAAAAAGCTCATGGTGCAATCCAAATTGCATAAAAAAATAGGGATCTATGTTGGTAGTAGAGGTCTTAGGCTGACATGCCTAAGATCAAAGCCTGACACTAATTCTAATAAGGGTGTGGGGGTGAAGCCTCTGTGGTATAGACCTATTTACCTTTTTGGCCTATGATGATAACTAGAGACAGGCTTAAGCAATAAGGTAAGTAACCTGAAACCTAAGTCTGCACAGACTAACATGGCATAAGTCAGCATGGACTTAATGCTATGAGGTCCACACGGACAAGCCAATGCCCATGTCTTCACGAACTTATCCAACCTAGCCCAAAACCCATAGATCGATAGGAAACCATGCCTAAGTTCAGACAAACTAAGCCACACAAGTCTGCTCAGACCTACTGATGAAAAACTTCTAGAAGTATAGAATTCCTATTCAGACACTGAATCTTAATCCTAGAGGGATTCTCCCTCCTTTGGATGGAATACCTAAGCCTTAAGCCTATAAATAACTACTTTGGGGTATGAAAAAAAGAGGAAGAGAGGAATACATAGAAGGCACAATTGAAGAAAATTAACACAGGATTCACTCTACTAGTCCAAAGCCCTCACTAAAGTAATTATTCTTCCAAAACACAACCATTGTCTTATTACTTGGTGCTCACTTCAAGGTAAGATCTGAGGCTCTTTTCATCATATTCATTCAATTATTTGTGTTATGTAACCAATGATCTCCTATGATTAATTGTCATGTGAGGTGGTTCTATGTAATCTCCACAACAATTATAGGAGTAGGTTAACCTTTTAAATAAGTTTAAGAATGTTTTAATCATTCATGGAAAATTGAAATCGCACTTACATTTTGGAACTGACGACTAAGGCTAGACCTTCATAAGGTCCACATGAACCAAGCGACATAAAAGTGGGAACATTTTAGTGCTTTATTCTAATTATTTTGGGTGTGTACCTATTATGTATTTTAGCTCATTTTGAGTTTGTAATTGATAGTTAATAACTTATTTTACACACTAGACCTTAACTTCACATTAAAATAGTTTTTTACATAATTAATTAGTGTTTTCTAATAAAATGGATTTGAGTTTTCCCTAATCAAAAGTCATATAAAAAATGTACTTCAATAAAGGCCAATCTCTTACAGATGGGAGTTGGGCAATTACTGCCAATTCCTATGGAATTACGAGTAATTAGTAGGCTAAATAAATAACTAATCAATGACCCATTTTCTAGATGTAGAAATATCTTTGTTATATTCTTTAAATATCATAATTCACTTCCTTTATATGAAAATGTGATATGATTGAATTAAATATAATACATACTTGATTGATAAGGGACTGATAAATATTACAATATACATAGACAACATATTATAAGGGCCTAAATAAGATCTAAAATTTTGAACCTTTTTAGTACAGAAGATTAGAGGTTTTAGTGTAAAGGCCAGGTGGGGACTCTACTAACCATTCTCATCTCTGATAAAAGTGTCATAATCTCTACAATTAGTATAGATTTCATGATTGGGCTACCCTTGATGAGGAACAAGCATGATGAGGTTTGGTTAGTGGTCGATAAATTAACCAAGTAAGCTCACTTTATACTAGTGATGAAGGATTACTTGATGGAGAAGCTAGCTGAATTATATACTAATGACATCGTGAGGCTATATAGTGTGCCTTCATGTATTATATCAGATAGAGATCCCTATTTTA
>CANXYI010047343.1:0-12426 GCA_948208565.1 Hura crepitans
GTGTCTTAAAGCATCGTCTGTCTAATATGGGCCTAGTAAGTAAAGAAGATAAATAATTTGAATCTTCCACTATAGAAATTTAGGTTAATTAATGAGTAAAGTCATAGGATCGAAATAAATGGAAATGTTTGTGTGTGCCTATGCATGTGCTTGTGTGTATAAATGCATGATAGACGTGTTATTTTTAATCTATTCCACCACTGAGTTATATACTCAGCGTGTTGGTGTTCTGATGCACAAGTTGTACAGAGAGAGACGATCAGCATCAGACCACAATAGTGTAGCCGCTCTCTGGTCACTTTTGGTATTTTTCTTTCTTTTTAGATAGTCTATATATATACACTTATGTACTAGATTAGGTTGGGTAAGAGTAAATGCCAAGAATAGATAAGTGATGTTTTTATGTCTATAGATTATATGTATGTGTGATACTTAGTGTATGTCTGAATGAGCCATTGCTGACGGGTTTGAGATCCTATGGTATATGATTGTGATAAAAAATTGAGTTGTTTGTGATGATCTGGAGGACCAGAGGGTCCAGGTGTGGTGAAAGATGATGAAAAAATTTTAGAAGTGTGTTTTTTTTATAGATTAATTTGGGCAACGTTACTCGGGTAGCCGTTATGCTACCCAAAATTTTTAAAATGTCTAGTAATAACTGGTGAATGATTAAACTGATGTGAATAGTCTATAATTAGGGAATAGATTAATTAAAGTGAAGTTACGAGTATCTAGGCCAGAGTTAATTAACGATGACTAAAAGTTAAATGAAAGACCCCTAGGGAAATCTAAGGATGGGTGACCTCAGTGAGAAGTGACACTTCCGACCCGTTTCATGTAGAGATTGGTAGGGGGTGTTATAGTAACCCTTAAAGACTTACAATTGGTGCACCAAAAACCTAATGAAACATTTTCAGAATATTTGAAATGATATAGGGACAAGGTGTTCAAAATGAGAAACAAGTAGAATGACATCGACCAAATCAAGATGTTCATCAAGAATGCTAATAGCTACATGAATGCTGGGCTCTTTGCTAAAGGCATTACCATATGGGAACAACTCAAAGACATAGCTGTTGATCTCGTAATAGCATTCCAAAATAGAGGATTCAAGACAAATGGGAAACATGTCCATCAAGATGTTGATCCAAGCTAAGCAACTAATGTTAACTTGGTGAGAACTTGTAAGTTCTCCAAATTAGGCAAACCCCTATCTTGGTGTTTGAATAAGCGTAAAAAAGAAGGAAAACTGTAACCATTAACACCCAGTTTGAGGATTGATCCTCCTCCCTCTAATAATAGATTTAAACTATATTGTGCTTACCAACAAGTGACATGTTATCTCACAAATAAGTGCACTACTCTCTATCATTCCATTCAAGATCTCATTAAAGCCAAGTAGATACCTAATCTAGAAGCTTAAAAGCTCCCCTTCTCTTTTCCTTTTTTATGTTTCGTTTAGTTATGGACTTTTTTAATCTTTTTAATTCCTTTAAATAAAAATAATGAATTTATTTTCAGTCATCCATATAAATATATTTTGACTTTAAAAGGGAAAACTCCTAAATCACATCGACATTCAAAGTCCACTGATGTTAAGATGGATCAATAACTAATACGCATCACTAGGAATCTTATATAGGTCATGCATCATGATATACATTTCATAGGAATAGTCCATATCATGTATTGTGTCATAAGCCATTAGAACTATAAGAGCCTTCATCCATGCATCAACTCTACTACCAAGCATATGTGCATAGCTTTGTGCAACATGCAAACTTTACATAGGCATTACCATTATTTACCTTCTATCACTTGGCCTAATATAGTTGCAACATCTATCACATAACCACTTGCATATATGTAGCCATATTATGCCTTGGCATATCATCACATATTGGCTTAGTCGTACATTATTCATCCATGCATTCACATTTGGCATACCATATATATCATCTATCATTCTACCCAGTATATGTAACATGCATCCATCCCATATCCATATTATATCTAAGCATGTCATGTACAAATCACCTACATTTAAATCATAAAAGTTACATCCTATGCATACACTTGGCATACTATAATGTAAACCTCACATCTATCACATATCCATTTACATGTGCAGTCATATTATGTCTAGAAACATCATCGCTAAACCTTTAAATCTTATAATCACCTATAAATGTTAAGCATAACATAGCATTATTAATGCTTGAAGCATGCACCATATCATATTAACAACTATATCATGCTAATATATAAGGATCATCCTTCACTCAGGCTCTTTAAAGGAAAAGATTGACTCCTCTCATCTATTTCTTTCAACATTCTATATCTCTAAAATGGCCACTAGACTTGAAACTAAAGTTGAAAGTCAATTTATGACTATATGCATGTTTAACAAAGCAATTGTAACATCAGAATGAAGAATGATAACACTTATAGAAGAACAGATGCAAAAGAAATTTAAAGTCCAACAACAAGGCTCCTTGAAGAACCTGACATGCATGAGCTCAACCACGGGGGCAAGCAATAACTGAAGAGTCAAGCCAAGGATGATTCCCCATAAACTTCCCCATCTAAATAAGTCTTTGTTCATAATGCTCAAGGAATTAAAGGAAGAGAACCTTCTCTAACCCTTAATATCTGAACACTATTACTTACCACTTCCACCTAGCTATTGGCATGACTTATACTATGCTTATCATCAAAAGAGTAGCCACCTAACTGACTATTGCAAAGCCCTTCATCAAGCCATCCAAGATTTCATAGACCATGGTGTGATACCTTACCCTAAAGAACACTCATTACTAGACTTAACCAACATTCCTTAAATCTCTAAAAAATAAGGCCTTCTCTTTTTGACATTCGATCTGCCACCTCATGGACCAATTTTGGACCAACTACAACATCCTGCCAATTAAGGATATAGAATGATCTAGTAAAGATATAAAGACTGTCATTGTTTTATTTTTTAGTTGTTTTCTTGCTTTTATGTTGGAACAATTAAGCTTTAATAAAACATCATTTTGAGCATCTTTGAAACACAATCATTGCATAATATGGTACTCTTAAAAGTGAGCTGAGAGATTTAAAGATAAAAAAAGAAAAGAAAAAAAAGAAATAAACATAATTAGATTAATCCACATATGTTACAAACTATACATGATGGCTCACTACTGCTACACACAATTTTGAAGCTCAAAACTTGATTTTTCCTTGTAAAGCATGAGAAATATCCTTGAATGTAAGATACAGAAAAGGAAATAATAAGCTAGGGGCAACTACAATCAAAAGAATTCCTTTTGTTCAAATCCTACAATAAGTCTAAATTTTAGAAGCTCTAAACCTAAAGCATCAAATTTATTATGTATCATCATTTTTAAAGCCTAAATGTTTATGCAATCACACTAAAAAGCTGAACCATTTTTCAGTTCTTACCCACACAAAAATCCAAAATTTAGAAGGTGTTAAAACTGTAAAAGCCTATAATAGCAAATAGATTTGCTTCAAGCAATTGAGCATTAGCTCTCTAATCATTGGTTACCCTTATATAAAAAGAAATGAATTTGTTAATTCCCACTGGGTCGATCAATCAAGACCATGAACCTAGGCAAAAGTTAGGAAAATTCAAGAGAAAATAGTTACTTAGAAAATCCTCGATACTAACTAATATTAGTGATATCATCATTGCAGTATTAGAAAAGGTTAAAAGAATGACATTTCAATCACAAAAATTCCAGATGCTGCGAGTATAAATGTTGGCACTCACAATGAACTAATTAGTAAGAGCTCCAAAACATATTAAGCTATCTTAAGAGCTACAAATCTAGATTTATGTGATCAGGCATAACACGATCACATTTTATGCCTTAACCAAATATGGATAAACTTAATTAAAAATAATAAATAAATAAATAAAAACCTCGCTAGATTAAAAACTTGAAAAGATGATCTAGGCAAAAATAAGAGGTTAAGAGAAAATCTTTAGTTGGAACATCTTCATAATAAAAAATAACAAAAGTACCATATTGTGTGCACATTCATTATGCTCATTCTTTATAATCATTCATTCTTCAACCACACATGCTTAAATGCCCTCCATGGCAAATTGACATTTCACCCAAGCCTTAGCCTCATCTTTGTTCACCTTAACTCAACCTCCTTCTCAATACTTTCACCTAAACATTTCTATCACCATAACTTGACTTCTATAGACATCTTATTCTTATTATCCTAACCTAGCCTACAACTTCACAATTTCATTCTTTTCTTAAACCTGACCTTTTCATATGATGAGTTTGAGAGGAGAATGATCCCAATAACAAAACATCTACTGACTCATGCATACATACATTAAAAGCAATAGGTTCACTCACACTCACTTACTCACACTTATTCATACGTCCATTCTAGGAAAATTTACCCATTCTACTTGCCTTTATTCATCATAGTAAAAGGTGCACCCATTGTTCAACATACATCACATTTTATCTGCCTTTACCATTCATTCATCACTTATCAATCATAAGAGTTGATTCATTCATTCAAAAGTTATAGTCATGTCTTACATGCATTTACCCTTCATTTAAATTCCTCATGCATTTATGAAAAAGCAAGAAAAACACATGCATTGCTACATTCATTAGAAATGCATCATTCACCACTTAGTTAAAAACATACCTTGTTGTATTCATTCATTTATGAAAGATTAGGAACTAACATCATTCATTACCAAATTCATTCTCCTACACTTATCTAAGTAAGAATGTAGTCAATAGAGTTATAGTCACCCACTTACATTAATCAACCTAGAATTATTTCATTTACCATATGTCATCCACTACCTTTATGATTTCATGCTCATCCATAGGATATAGTACATTCACCTATTAAAGTCATCTCATTCATCACCTTCATGGTCATTCATCCAAAATAGGATATAATACATTCATTCATCTAAAACCAATCAATAGATGCAATCATACATTTGCATATATATCAATTTGTCCCTCCAATATTAGCCATACACTTATTAGGTTTACACACATAAACATCTCATTAGACATTAGTCACATGGAAAAAAATAAATAACATGCACATACATTATTTAGAATAGAGTTATATTATCTTAAGAAAACTTATCCATGTAGGGTATTACATTTAGTCATGCATGCTCACATACATTAGCCACATCTCTAAATATTTTAAACCTATGCATTGGTTATGCACTTACATTACACATGACATATATACATATGATGTCACATATATATGCACATGATATTGATATCCTTAACACCTTATATAGTTTAAACTATTGCTTAAGACCTATCACCAAATTTGGTTTGGTCCATAATATCAGATTATCCAAACTCATCACTAGATTCAGTTCAATTAACTTCTTCAGAACTATAACCAAATTTGATTTGGTCAGCATATTCAAACCTATCACCAAATTCAATTCGGTGAGCATACTCAGACCTATCACTAGATTTGCTTTGGTCAGCATCTTCAGTCTCATCACCAGATTCAGTTCTTTTAACTATTTTTGACTTATCACTAAATTCAGTTGGGTCAATCTATAACTTACCAATTCCAAAGTAAACATACACTTGCATTTGGTATAGTTTATCTTCAATTAGAGGCAAACAAACACCTATAGTTTGTGTAGTTTTCTTCATCTTTAACCAATTGGAATTCACTTAGAGGTGAATAGGTACTCATGTTTGGTGTAGTTCATCTTCACTAAAAGGTAAGCAGGTATCCATATTCAATTTAGCTTACTTTCAAACCTTATGTGGAAACATCAAAGCAAAAACATCTTTTGATCTAATTGGATTTTCACTTCACTTGAGGATAAGCAAGCACCCGTATTCGGTGTAGTTTTCTTCACAATATAAATTCTTTTTTTTGAAAGGAAAATACAACTCAAGTCTAGCAAACTTTTACAATGATTCAGAGGTAGGCATCCGTATTCGATATAGCTTCCCGCTAGGTAAATATACTTCCAAGTAAGTAGTTTTAACTCAGGTACTTTGGTGTGCACTATTGCTTTGGCATTTCATAGCACACACTAAAAGTAGGGGGCAATTATATATGCCTCTATTTTAGGTCTAGGATGTTCTTAGGTATTCAAACTTTAACTTGACCTAAAAAGCTAACAGTGTGATCTGAATGGTGAAAAAAATAGGAATTTATGTTGGTAGCAGAAGGCTTGGGTTGATAGGCCCAAGCATGAAGCTCAACATTTACTCTAATAGGGGTACAGGGGTAAAACCCCTGTAGTATGGACCCATTCACTTTTTTATGCCTATGATGATAACCAAATACAAGCTCAAGCAACAAGGCAAGCAACCAGGAACCTAAATCTGCACAGATAAGCATGGAATAAGTCCGCACATACTTGATGCTACAAGGTCTATACCATAGCTAGCCTAGAGCTGTGAGCCCAACATGAACAAGCTAAAGCCTATATCCTTATAGACTAATCTAACTTAGCTTAAAGCCTATGGACTTATGAGAAAATCAGGCTTAAGTCCATATGGACTAAGCCATACAAGTCCATATGAACCTATCGATGTAAAACTTCTAAAAGTGTGGAATTCCTATTCTGGCACTAATTCCTAATCTTAGCAAGACTCTACTTCTTTTAAATAGGAAAGTTGTTCACTAACTTTATAAATACCCTTTCTGTCAACCTATTTGAATAGGATGAATGGACATAAGACATGATTGAAAATAATTAACCCATGATTCACTCTACTAGACTTAAGCCCTCAATAAAAAAATCATTTTTCCAAAATCGAACCATTGTCTTTTTGCTCTATGCTATCTTCAAGGTAAGATCTAAGGCTCCTTTCATCATTCTTATTCATTTATGTTATTTGCTATAACCAATGATCTCCCTTGATTAATTGACATGTGAGGTGATTCTATGTAATCCCCATGATAATTATAGGAGTAAGTCAACCTTTTTAACTGATTTAAGAATGTTCTTATCATTCATGAAAAATTGTAATCGCACTTACATTTTGAAACTGATGACTAAGTCCACATAGACCTATTTTAAATGATAGGAGGTCCATACAGACTTATAAATTGAATATGTACATAATATAAGGTCCACACAGACCTATAAATTGAAAATGTACATAATATGAGGTCTACAAAGACCATGGCACGATAACGGTATCTTGTTTACCTTGTCTACTATGTTTTAATATATTCTAATTTACCATGTTAGCATGCCCTTATAAATGTATCATATTGTATGATCATTCTATTTCTTAATATGTATGTTGTTAGTATTTTAGAATTAATGTGGGTCTGCATAGACTCCCTATCATAAGGGTTATAAGTTTATATGGGCATATAAGTCTTTTGCAAGTTTATTTTATTTTATAAACCACACAGACTCCCTCTTGCGAAGATTGTAGTATGCACAGGCAATTGTCTTTGATTTTTATTCCTCGCATGTATTTGTGTTTCTCACCTTCTCTATGGGTTCTTTATATGTTCTTTATCTTATATTATTAACCTTTTCTCTTCTAATTTGTATTCAAGTGACCCTTCTCTCTAGAGTAGAGGTTCGAATAGACATAATATCATTTATGCAGTAGTCTACATGGACTAATGTCAAAGCCTCATAAGGTCCACACAAACTTTTTGATGTATAGATGGGAACATTCTAATGCCTTGTTTTATTCCTTTTGGTTTTGTACTTATTATGTCTTTTGGTTTCATCTGGGTTGTAATAGGTAGTAAATAATTTGTTTTACATGTCAATTACTTAATTTTCACATCAAATGATTTTATACATAATTAATTATTAATTTCTTAAATAAAATGGTTTTAAGTTTTCTTTAATCAAAAGTCACATGAAAAATTTATTTTAATAAATGCTAATCTCTTAGTGATGGGAGTTGGGCAATTACCAACAATTCCTATAGAATTATAGGTAGTTATCAGGTCCAATAACAATAAATGAATAACCCACTTCATTGATGTATAGTATACGTGTTATATTCTTTAAATAATTGCAAATTTACTTCTTATACATGAAAAGGTGACATAAATACTTTGAATATAATACATGCTTACTTGAAAATGGATTGATAAATGTTACAATATAAAAAGAAGGCATATTATTAAGGCATAAGTAAGATCTAAATTTCAAACCTTTCTAGTATAGAAGATTAGAGGTCCTGGTGTAGAGGCACGATGGCAACTCCACTAACCACTCTCGTCCTTGACAAAAATATCATAATCTCTACAATAGTAAGATTGAGGTGGCTATGGAGTGGAAGCCACCTAGGAATACCATAAAGATTAAGAGTTTCCTTGTGTTGGCTAGTTATTATAAACAATTTTTTAAGGGTTTTTCTCTAATAGCAGCACCTATGACATGTTTGTTAAGGAAAGATGTTAATTTTGTCTAGAATGACAAATGTCAAAAGAGTTTTGATAAGCTTAAGGTGATGTTGAAAGAGGCACCAATTCTAGTTCAGTCGGTTTCTAAGAAGGACTTCATTATTTACAGTGATGCTTTATATAATAGGTTGGGTTATGTTCTGATGTAAGAAGGTAAGGTAGTTGCCTTTGCTTTTCGATAGTTGAAGCCACTTGATAATAACTACCATAGACATGATTTAAAGCTTACAATGATAGTGTTTTAAAGATTTAAAGACACTATCTCTATAGAGAGAAGTGTTATACATGCATTGATCACAAGAGTTTAAAGTATCTTTCGGCACAAAAAGAGTTGAACTTATGGCAAAGTTGATGGATGGAGTTCATTAAAGACTATGACTGCCTAATTAACTATCATCTTGGCATGGCTAATGTAGTAGCTAATGCTCTTAGCAGAAAGTTCATGGCAGCCAAAAATGCCAAGCTTTAGTTTATGCCTAGTAATGGTTTGTTGGCAAAGATCCAAGTAAAGCCTAGTTTTCTATAGCAAGTTAAAGACATTCATAAGGATGATCATAGAATGATGAGCTTCATAAGTACATTCCTAAAGGGGAACCTACTAAGTATGAGATGAAGTGTGATGGTTATTTGTATTACCTCAATAAGATCTATGTTTCTAATGTCGAAGAGTTAAAGAAATAGATTTTATATGAGGGTTACCATGCTCCTTATGTTGTACATCTTGGTAGCATGAAGATGTACCAAGATTTGAAGTTATCCTATTGATAGCTAATAAGAAGAAAGATATATCAGAGTTTGTGACCAAGTGTCTTACTTGTCAGCAGGTGAAGTTAAAACATCAAGTTCCATCTAGATTGCTACAACCTATAGTAATTTTAGAATGGAAATGGGATAGGATCACCATAGATTTTATGGTTGGGTTATATATGACAAGGAGAAAGTGTGATTCGATATTAGTTGTAATAGATCATCTTATAAACATATTCCATTTTATACCAGTAAGAATGGATTATTCTATAGGAAAGGTTATTAAATTGTACATTGATGAGGTCATTAGATTGCATAAAGTGCCACCTTTAATCATATCTAATCAAGACCCATAGTTTACATCGAGGTTTTAGAAGAAGCTTCATAATGCCTTAGGTACTCGATTAAGTTTTAGCACAGCATTTCATTCATAGAATGATGGATAGTTAGAAAGAATCATTCAAGTAATCTTTTGATACCTAAATGCTTGAATGATTAGATATGTATAATGTTATATTGATGATGAAAAATCTTTGTCAGGTGCTTAAAGACATCTTCAGGAGTTATGCCATCAAGTTTAAAGGTAGCTAGGTATAGACATCTCACCTTTGACCTATGATGATAGCTAGAGATAAACTCTCAACCATAGCACAAAGCCATCAAGAGGTAGGTCTGCATGGACCTACTAAATTATATCCATAAGGACTAACTACGTGAATAGGCTAAGATCTAGCCCACAAAGCTCACAGACTAGCAAACCAAAGTGCCTAGTCCATACAGACTAGTACAAAAAAGTCCACACAGACTTGCCGATGAAAAAAGCACTCTGGAGGAAGAATCCTACCTATTCAGTCTTGAAGCTAGAATCTTTTAAGGATTAGGACTCCTTTCTGGATGAAAAGAGGAAAACCTAAAGAGACTAAGTATAAATACTTGTCTACATCAATTGAGAAGAGGATGCTGAATAAAAGTATGACTATAAACACACATTCAAATGGTAGAAAGTATCCAAGAGGTTTGAGAGCTTGAGCTAAGGAGCAACCTAAACCATCTTCACCTAAACCTTGATACTTTTATGCTATTATTTGAAGAGACTTCTTGTTCAGGTAATGTCTAAGGTCTATTGAAGGTTTCTTCCCCACTCTATTCATGATGAGAAGGCCATTATAGTAATATATAGGATGTAGAATTGATTCTTATAGCCAATGTTAAGTATACTGCATGTTGTTAATGATCATCACATGAATTTAATCATATGCATGATTAGGTCCATAGGACTTAGTTCCTTTAGGCATAAGCATGATAGGTTAGTCCACATGGCCTTTTCCCTTTTATATGAATATGGTAAACTGGTCTGCACAGACCTACATCTAGTAAGCATGATTTTATATTCCAAGGTACTTTGTTATATACTAGTTGATCGATATGAATCAATATATTCATATGTTAATAATAAAGGCAAGTAATTATGTGCATGAGATTGAAAGGTAGTCCGCACATACTCCCCATCACAAGGGCTACACGTCGGCATGGACTTATATACAATAGATTGCATGGTGGCACTTTAGAATATGCTTTGCTTATATAATCAATAGCCCATAATTCAATTTTCTTAAATATGTTCATATTCTATTTATTATGTGTCAATGCTTATGTAATTTTGATCTAACCTTATTTGGCTTTGTTGTTCTCTAAGTTGTCAATTGAATTCCCTTACTAGATCGAAAGTTGGAACAGACTTAATCCTTCATTTGATAAGGTCTACATGAACTGGGAATAAACCTCCTTAATGTCCGCATGGACCAGGTGATGTAAAAGTGGGACCATTTTAGTGTTGCAATTTGCCTCTTTGGTTTTGTACCATTTACATTTCATTGCTTATTTTCGGGTTGTAATAGTTAGTAAACAACTTGTTTTGCCTGCTAAAACCTAAATTTCACATGAAACAGTTTTATATATAATTAACTAGTGTTTTCTAATAAAATGGATTTGTATTTCCTTAATCAAAAGTCACAATCACTAAATGTATTTCAATAAAGGCCAATCTCCTAGAGATGGGAGTTGGGCAATTACCTAATTACGGGTAGTTGTCAGGTCAATTAACAAATAATGAATGACCCATCTTTTAGAAGTACATATGTATATTATATTTCATAAGTATTGCAATTTACTTCCTTATATAAAAAACTGATACAATTTAAATTAAGAATGATGCATGCTTGATTGATAAGGGACTAATAAATGTTACAGTATACATAGACAACATATTATTAGGGCATAAATAAGATCTAAAATTTCTAACCTTTCTAGTATAGAAGATCAGAGGTCCTGGTGTAGAAGCCAGGTGGCGACTCCACTAACCACTCTCGTCCTCGGTAAAATATCATAATCTCAACACTAAGATTGGTATCTAGCATTAGTAGAGTTTGCATATAATAATAGCTATCAATTAAGTTTATGCATGGCTCTTTATGAGGCACTACTTAGAAAGAAATACAAAGCCCCTTTGTGTTAGAGTGAGCTCAGTGAGACTAAGCTCATGGAACTAGATTTGATTAAGGATGCTAAGGAGAAGGTAAAAATCATTAGGGACACATTAAAAGTAATTTTTGATAGACATAAGTCATATGCATTTCTCAAGTGGAAAGATGTTGAGTTTGAAGTGGAAGAAAAGGTGTTTCTAAAGTTTTCACCATGGAAAAAGACTTTACATTTTGGCAAGAAAAGAAAGCTAAGTCAGAGGTTTATTAGGGCATACAAAGTGATAGAATGTGTAGGGCCAATAGCCAATAGACTAGCATTCCCATTAGAACGTTAGGAAATTCATGATATCTTCCATTTATCCATGCTCAAAAGATACAAATTAGATCTGACACTTGTACTATCAGTGGGAAAGGTTGTAGTGAGACAAGATCTATCTTATTAAGAAAGGCCTTTTAGAATCTTGGCTAGAGAGGTTAAAGAATTGAGAAACAAAATAGTTCCACTAGTGAAAGTTGCTTGGAAGAATTATGGAATAGAAGAGGCAACATAGGAAATAAAAGCTCATATAAGAGAGTAGTAACCTCATTTATTTGAACTAGGTAATGTTGAGGATTACATTTTTTTAAGAGGCGAAGAAATATAATGCTTGAAAAATCTCGGTGTTATGAATAGTACTTTCCCGAGAAAAATAGTGTTCTTGAAACTTGGGATACACTGAAGCAACCGAATAAAAGTATTAATCATAAAATAATTTTG
>CANXYI010047409.1:0-11496 GCA_948208565.1 Hura crepitans
ACCCGAGTCCTATCCCAAAATTTAGACAAACTTGTTAAACACCTCTATAACCCATTCACAATACCTGGACCCATCTGTTCCCCTAATTTTAGCCTATCATCATCATCTAACACATAACAAGCTCAGGCCTTAGGCCATAAATAAAGCTATACAAAAATATAGAGCCTCAGGCTCGCACTAACATCAACATCATACATACATATTCATTCAGCAGGGAACATGCACAGAAATATTAAATTTACATCAGTAGGTCTCAATCACTTAATTATATTACATTGTTGAAGCCTAAATACATTATCTTACCCATTTTCCACCTAAGTACATGGATATCTAAATATACATTAATTCACCCAAATTCTTCACCTGTATCCTCTAAACCGCTATCGTCATGCTTTACGAGGTAGGTCTTACTGAAGTGTACCAATGCACCAAAATCGGTACGCTGAGTATACGAGATACTCAGTGGTGAATTTAAAGTAGTTTAATCATGGTGTAATCTTATTAACTTATTTATGCGGTTAAAAGTATAATTTTTACTTCCTTAAATTATTTAAATATTCACTAGGGTGCCAACTTACTAAAATACCACTAAGTTATTTCTTTGGTCCAGAAATAACATTTTTGACTTAAATAAATCATTTAAAGTGAAGACTGTTACTTAATATATACAACTTTGGAAGACTTAATCTAGCTTGAAAGTGGAAAATTACCAAAATACCCTTTTATTATATTTTTATTACTTCTCCAAAAATAGTTATTCATATTTGCTTGACTTTCTCTCTCTAAGGTATTTATTTGCCCAAAGGTAGTCTTCTTGCCTTATATGTATATATATTTACTCAAGTTAATTATTTAAACTAATCTAGCACATTTGTGCAAAATGTCTAGAATGCCCTTTAACTGGCATCTCATCAAAGTTGAGGAAACACTATTCCATTATACTTAATCTTTCTATTCATAATTAGTCTGATTATTTATTTGATTTAATTCTCTGGCCCAACTAAGAAGACGACACTTTAAAACATTAGATCTAGAGGGATAATAACTAGTGTAGTGGTCCCTATTTTAGACCTACACCGCTGCACCGGCATGTGTGCCATAATGAAGATTAGCTATAGCCTCTCCAGACATAAGAAAAATAACTGAGTGACATAATGGATATCAGCTCGTAGGCCTTCCCAACCACAAATAACTATAAAAAACTGGGTGATATAATGGAGATCAGTCCGTAGACCTCTCCAGCCACTAATAACTAGTAGCTCTAAAACCCTAAGTTGACCGGTCAACCCATCCAGTGGGTTCTAACCAATGGGCCAAGTAGCTCAATTTAACTTTGATTTATTAGCCAAAATTATTCTTATAATATTTGAGTCTCAAAAATAGATAGATAAAAATTTTATCTTATACTTTACAATTTTATTCAGACTGGTATATCCAATTTTTTGGTCCTATCGGGTAAAATTCAGAAATAATTTTTAGGTCTATTATGATAAAAAACCAAGATGTCTTATGGTATGATTTATCATGGCATTTCCACTTTAAAACTTAGTACTTTCTAGTCCAATGACATTTTTGGTTTAGGTAGAGCTCTACTGGACAGATATAGGTCATTTCGACCACTTTTGCAAGTCAATTTTCTGGGACTGTTCTACGTCTGATTTCATTTTAGTTTTCACTATTCTTTTTAGCATTTTACTGGGCATTAGGCCAATTATAATTGGGCCCAGTTCATGGCCAAAATGTAGGCATCAAAGCCACTGAAGTTGGGCCAATTCCATGGCTAGAATCTAGGCACAAGGCTAACTCCATTTGGGCCAAATCCATGGCTAAAATTCAAAATTTAAGACTAGCCTCTTGAGGCACAATCGAAGCATAACTCATTAACTCATTTGATGCCATTTTTAGGTTATTACTTTTACAATAATGATTTTCATGCCAACATGCCATAAGTAACTTTCGGGTACATAGGCAAAATAGATTAAATTCTCATTCTTTCTCACCAAAGCATAACATTCAAGTATTTTTCCATGTTATGGACTCAAGTATGATTATAAATATTACAATTGAAGCCAAATTTAGCTAAGGCACTTACAAAATTTCTTGGAAACCATTCCTTATAACTCATGGATACAAGCACAATTGCATAATCCTTCGTGATTCACACCCCAAATTTCACCTAGTTCATACCTTAGCATGCCAAACACAAATTAGATTCCTCCTAGGCAGCAAAATACTCATTGAAACTACCTTAACAACTAATTCCAATAAGCACTTTTGAGCTAATTATGCAATTATTCACAAACACCATTCACAATTTCACCAAAACTTAGAGTATTCAACATCACCAAGAGGAAATTCAAGCTAATATACAACTATTCCAGCCATCCAAGTCCCCAATTCACTAACCTAGGCACCAACACACATGAGAAAAAGGCTGTAAATTCACTTACATGGCACTTTGAAGATGCCATCCTCCTTCCAACCCTTATTGCCTAGCTAGTTTTAGCTTCCATGGTGCTTTTATTCTCCCTTTGTGAGCCACTATTTGCCATCCAATGGCCACCAATACATCATAAACACACACACACATATGTCTTAGCTATGATTTAGCATCAAGAATCACTAAAAAAGTCCAAGAAATGGGGTAGATACAGCCAAGAACTCACCTTACATACCTAGTTCTAAACTGTTGTAAGTCTACCTCCTTCTTTGATTTTTTCCACCCTAATCGTAGCTCTTTTTGGCATGGTTCTTTTTCCTATTGGTGCTTAACATCGAAAGGAAAATTTAGCCATTAGAATCACCCTGTTTGGATGCCGAAGCTGGAACTTATGGCTTGAATAGTGAAGGCCTAGCGTCAGCAACTGGGCAGGAAAGGGGAAATTTGCGTTGGTTCTTTACAAGTGGAAATCCACTTGTCATGGCCTATTTGCCATTTGTGAAGTGGGCTAAGACATTGGCACTACTATAGGCCCTACTTTGCCACCTCAACCTTGTCCTGATAATTCCAGAACCATCCTGATTTTTTGGGAAACTTCAAAAACTCATAAAAATTCACTCGGACCTCTAAAAATTAAACCATTTATTTTAAAATTCCTATTTTAATCCTCTCTACTTGCTCGTAAATTTTCGTGGCCAAATTCCACCAATAGGATAGTTTTCAAACTACCTTAATTTGCATGCCAACCTAGAAAATTACGAGATTTTGCAAATGACCTCTGATTTCAAAAATTATTTCACCATTGGACTTAGTATGATTTTCTAGCTTCAAGGTCCACTATTTTTGAATTCGTCCGAGCTCATCCCGAGTCAGTCCCGACACGAAATATTTTTTATTAGCCCGATAGGTAGCTTACAACGTGAAATGAATTGTTAGTTCTGTTAAATTTTTTTAATTTGCCTTTTTCATCCAGTTAAGGCCCTTCAAAGTTTCATGACTGTGCCACTGCCTCGATCCATGTGCAAGTGACCCGGCACCTTAGGTGCACTTCTTGGACCCTGTGGCACTATTCATGAAGCCTCGGGATGCAAGCTTACATTATAGGTTCTAATGGTATTGGCAATACTTGATAATTTTGAACTAACTACAGAAATAACTCTTTATAACTAATAGGAATAGGATCAATTTGCTCTATTCATCTTTCCCTACCATGGTTTTGCTAGAGTATAGTGCCTTTTTTTTTCTCTATTTCCATTAGCAACTCTTGGAGCATTTTGTGCCTTTTTATTCTCTATTTCTATTAGTAACTCTTAGAGCATTTTGTTGAGGGGCATTTACATTATAAACCAAACGAAGTTGATATTGATGAATTCCTTGTTATAAGTTGGCAATAAAAGACATATGAATTCCTTGTATCATACTAGTTTCTCTTTTTTTTACTTGTATATTATTTTTAGAAGTTATTTATGTCTGACATTTTATCCTCCATCTTCCCCTTATTAATGCCCTATTCAATTTTTTCACCAACTAGAAAAAAATCCAAAAAATTTATTATGGTATTGGCTAGTATTCTATCGTAGAAAGGTGATCCTAATGTATCCAAGAAGTTTGAGATCATTTTCTTTTTTTGTCAATGGAGAAATTATCTTAGCAACTTTATCTCTTTATTTTTATGCATATTCCTTGAATGTTTCAGTCTCCTTTTTTTCTATAGCTCTTAGATCCTCTTTACTAGGAGCCCAATCCAAGTTGTGTTTATATTGTTTGAGAAAAGCATCAGCCAAATTTTTTCACTTTTGGATATGTGTTCTATCAAATTACATGTACCATTGTAAGGAAGCACCCATTAAACTTTCTTGGAAAATGTGCATGAGGAGCTTTTCAATATTGATATGAGCTATCATTCTACTAAAATACATCATTAGATGACTTAGAGGGCATGACATTCCATCATACTTTTCAAATTTTGATGTTTTGTATTTGGGAAGAATCACCATATCAGGTATGAAAAATAATTTTGTCGCATTCATCATTCTAGATATATTAATTCCTTCAATCACTTTAAGTTGTTCTTCAATAAGGTCTATTTTCTTTATCATTAGGCTTTCGATAATATTTTTTAGTCTAACTTGGATTTTGGGATTATATAAATAAGGAATTACATTTATTTCTTTTGATTGAGACATGTTTTGAGGACTAACTTGAGTTTGGGCCATGTGATGGTTTGTTTCTTGATAAGGTTGTGTTAGATAGATGGGTTAATTTTAGTATTTCTTTTTTATGGTAAAAAATCTAAAGGAAACTCTAGAGGTTCCATGAAATGTGGTATGGCTAAAGATTTTGGTGGTGACATCGTTGATAAATTTTCCATCGTAATTTGCTCTTTTATGAATTCCATAATCTTATCTAACTGATTTTTTTATTCTAAATATATCTGATAGTCTTTCTTCAATCTCATTAGTCTTTCTTTAATCTCATCAATCTCACAACTAATTTCTTCTTATACTCTATCTTAAAGAAACTTGTTTAGGTTGCTGAGCTATCTTTAATATGATGATCCAAAGTATATTTGATTTTATTTTGATTGAATGATTTTTCAAAAATAAAGTTAGTTTACTAAAAAAGTGTTTAAGCATGATGCATATGGTTGAGAAATCCTAATAGTTGTACCAAAAAAATAGGCCTATTTTATTGTAGTATCTAAAAGAAAACACATACAGATGCTCATTTATGCCACTTAATGCAAACCCTAAAGTGAATTCATCAAAATCTTAATTCCACGAAACACACAACATGATGTTACTTGACAAAACTTTATGCCAATTACTTAATACTGCTACATAGACAATTCAAAAATATGATAACTCCTTATAAATTTTATTCATAAGGTAACATAATATCCACTTAGGAAAACTTAATTAACATATAGTTACTTCATAAAAATTGTAGTTCCTTATGAAGATGGCAAACCTCCATGCCATCTTCTATAATTTGTGCATTAACTAATCAACTTTGGGATGTATTTAAGTAGAGGTTATAACAAACTGCTTTACAGGTAGATGCTAAGGTAAATTTTATCGTGCATTTTAGTTCCATTTTAAAAGGTGTATAGAGAGATCTATTTTTGGTTTTGAGACTATTGTTTTCCCTGTTGCCATCCATGACTAACTAGCAGATGCTTTTTCATCTAATATCCTAATAAAGGATAGTTTGAGTGAGAAATTTTCAAGAGTCAATAATGGATCTCTCATGGTATGACCAAATAGTTCATTCTCACCTTAAGTCTAATATGGGTTAGATAGATATTAATCTATTGCATGCAAGAGCATACGAAACAAAAGTAATAAATATCTATAATATTTATAAAATAATGAATTAAATAAAGGAATGCTAAAGCGACAAATAAAAAAAATTCATTATAAGACAAAAATAGCTTAGCCCATTATTTAGATTTTCCTTAATGGAGTCACTAACTGTCATGCACAAGCACCTAATAAGAAATCTCGGGGTTTGAGTCCTTTGGTGGACTTAAAATTTAATAGTTGCCACTAATTGATTTGAGAGTGTAATTGGACACTCATTGCCTAGTCTATGTTTATTGGGTTTCAGGGTTGAATATATGGGGGGAAGGTGTTAGGCACCCCATAAGACCCTAACTTGGTGCTACTCATGTTATGAAGAATTTTGAACATTATTATTATTATTATTATTATTATTATTATTATTTATTTTATTGCTAATTATATGATTTTAGTGATGATTAATACTAACACATACTTTAAAGGATTTTTATTTTCATTAAAAATCTAATGCACTTTAATGTTTTACAATAAACTCAATTGAAATTAATTCATAATATTTATTCTATTTTTTTATTTCAATAGTGCAAAATTGATCAAAATCATTTCCTAACTTTAATCATTCATTGTTATCGATTTAGGACAAAATCGATCAAAATCAATTCTCGATTTTAATTTTTCATTCTTATTTATTTAGGACAAAAGTGGTAAAAATTAATTCCTGAATTTAATTTCGTTGTTTTTTTTATTTAGGACAAAACTGATCAAAATGAAATCTTGATCTTAATTTTTATTGTTATTTTATTTATTATATTTATAATATTAAGGTTTAACTATATATGATTTATTCGTTAAAAAAGTTTTTAGTTCGATTTTCAATAATAATAATTTTTTTATATTTCACAAGAAAACATTATCCTTTTTATTCGACTTACATAAATAAGTTGAATTTTTTTTAATTTCGTAAGAAAAATATTATATTCATTATTTGGCTGATATAAATAAGTCGATTGTCGAACCTGATAATAGCTTATGGAATTAGATTTTCGTATAGAAATATTAACTAATTATTATTAATTTTTGAAATTATGTATTATATAATTTTTTTTGAATATTGAAAATTATTACTATTTATATAACGCCTCGAAAATCCTGACTTATGAATAGTACTTTTTGAGATGAATAGTATTTCCTGAGACCTAAGTCACACTAATCTTATTGAATGGAAGTATTAGTCATAATATAATTTTGGGTACAAATTAGAGTCAATCTGAAGTCATTTAGATGGTTAAAATTCTAGTTAAGTTTTTACGACAGTGTTACGTGAATAGTGACCTAGTTTTAGCTGAACCATAAAATATTCAATTTTTGCTTAGAAAATTCTGGGATCTATACAACCTAATAATTAAATATTCCAAATAGTCCATTGGCATTGGAATTAGAATTTTTAAACATTGGGAAGTATTTTTACTAAAATTGGGTATTGATTAAAATGCGATTTTAATTTTGACTTTTTTCAATTTTTGAGCTATGTTTTCTCAACATTCATGGATTGTGTTGGGGTGATTTTATAAGATTTTAAGAGTGGTAATTGAAGGTTCAAAGAAAAGGAAATTGAGGCTTAAAAAGAGGGATCGTTGGATGAAAGATAACCAAGTCAAAGGTCAAAATAACTCTTTAAATTGGTGAACTTTGGAATAGTGTGCGACCAACCTTTTTCTTTCTTCTTCTTCTTCCCCTCTTTGGCCAATGACAACACCAAGCCCTCCTCTTGCATTTTTGTTTCTTCATCCTTTAATTTATCATAATTTTTCCTCTTTCAAGCCATTAAACATCATATCCATAACTCTTAGAACTCTATTGAAGTGAGAAATCAAGAGGATTATAGTTATTGAGATTTTGCTATGGAATGAATAGTAACCATTTTTCAATTGGGTAATAATTTTTGGATTTCATCATTTTTTCTATGATCTACGAGTGCCTAAAAACATATATATATATATATGGTTTGATTGATTTTTGGAGGTGTATTTGATTTATAATGATTTTTCTAAGTTGTTGCCTATTATATGTATATAGAGAAAGAGGAGCCAAGTAGAACCAAAGGGAAAGACAAGGTTTAATCAAGGTCTAGTGGTGAATTTTGACCCTTAAGTAAGTGTATTTAGGTTAATTTATGTATTACTTTTGTATATTGCTACATTAAGTGTGTGTATGTGTTATGTAATTAATGAATTTGGTGTAATTATGCCAAATTGATATTATGTCCATTATGAATGATGTGTGCATGATTGTGTTGTGATGAGATTTATGTATGTTTAAGGTTTTGACTAGGTGAGGCCAAATGCTTCATATGGTGTAATAACTTGATTATGGCTTAATGAACATGTATATATGCTTATGTTTTTAATGGAAATGATGATAATATATGTTATGACTATGTGATGTATGTAAGATTGATGATTTATTTATGTGTGTAATGCTCGAAAAATCTCAATGTTATGAATAGTACTTCCCAGGATGTGAATAATGTTTTCTAAGGCCGGGTTACACTAATTTACTGAATAGAAATATTAATCATAACATAATTTTGGATGAAATTTGAAGCAAAAATGAAGTCATTTAGATGGCTAAAAATGATAGTTAAGTTTTATGACACTGTCATAAGAATAGTGACCTTATTTTAACTAAACTATAAAATATTCAAATTTTGCCCAAAAAATTTTAGGATTAATACAACCTAATACTCAAATCTTCCAATTAGTCCATTGGGATTGGAATTGGAATTTTTAGATATCGGGTAGTATTTTTACTAAATTAGGTAAAGTTAAAAGTTGCATTTTAATTAGTTTTGTATAATTTTCAAGCTCGTGCTTTTAGAAGCTTGTGGGGTATGGTTTAAATGAATTTTTGAGGGTTAATTGAAAGAAAGAAAAAGGGTTTTGGGTTTGAAATGAAAAAGAAAGAAGAAAAGAAAATAGATTTTTCTAAAATTCCCACATATATAAATAGGGTTAAATATGTTTTAAGATGGTCAATCAAGGAATAGTTGCCATCCTCCTTCTTCCATTTTCCTATTCAAGCCAATGCCATATCAAGGGAGAAATGCTCTATTTTTGTTTCACTTTCCTCTAAATTAACACCAATCTAAATCATCTAAGTACAAAGTTAGCTCTTCTATCATGTCTAGAGCTTGATTGTAGCAAGAGATTGCAAAAAATCAAAGGATTTTGATGATTTTAGATATCGATGAATACTAACCCTATTTTGATTAGGTAATTTTTTTCAGTTTTGATGTTTTTACCATTTTTCCTAGGTGCCTAAGAGCACATTTATGTTGTTAGTTGTGATTTTTAAAGGTTATATGATTTTATACTAATTTCTATGAAATGAATCTATATTTTACAATTGAGCCGAGTGGTAATCAAAGGGATAAAGGGAAAGAGAAGGCATGAATAAGCTCAGTGTTGTCTTTTGAACTCATTATAAGTGTAATTATGGAAATTTAATGTGTGCGTGTGTGATTATGCATGATAATATTTATAAAATGTGTATGTAAGTATGTCATATTGCCATAAATGAGCATCAATGCATCTTTGTGTTGTTTGGTGTGTTATTTACTATGATTATGATGTTGGAAATGTGTTGAAATACATGGTAGATAAATGATAGAAGTTTTGGCTAGATGACCTAAATTGGGCATATGTGTGTGTGTTGTGTAATATGCTTACATGTTGAATTATTAATACAAGTAATGATAACACATGAACATATGTATATGTTTTATGAGGATGGATATGGTGGAATGTATACGATGGTGAGAGTATGCATTATGGCCAAATGGTTGTATGAGCAAGGAGGCATGATTAATGATGTGTATTGATGTATAATGGGATGTATGCATATGTATGATGACTATGAATGTGATATCATGTTTTAGTGCATAGAACTTGTCAAATGAGCATGTTGTATGTGTGCACGAATTATGGTTGAATGGCCTAAGATTTAGGAGTGTGTGTATATGTTAAAGCATGCATGCCTAACAAGCTAATTCTTATAAATGAGGATTTTATGGTATTGTGTTTGAGGTAAAGTGTCTAAGAAATGTTGGTATGTGTTGGAAATGTTGCTTTGTGTTATAGCCAAATGAGTGCCATACAAATTGATTATGTTGAGGATGTATAATGTTATGTGTTTTGTATATTACAATTGTGATAAGATATGCTTTATAGGCTTTATGGTCGAAATTACTTACGTGACATGAAGCTTTAGTAGTCATGCTCTCAAGTTTAAGGAACATAATGTCATTGTTTATGATAAGTAGGCATAACTTATGATAATGTCTAAATGAGTATATGTTCATATTATGTTATAGGTACAAATGAGCTTATGTGAGCCTATGGAAATATTGGGATATGCATATTATGTATGTTGTATGCATATGATGGAACATAATCGGAGCATAAAGAATTATAGTTTCTTGATTGGTCATTTGTTGGCTTAATCATCATTAAAAGTTTATTTTAAGCTACCTAAAATGTGAAAACCAAAAAATGAAATTAGTGATTAGCCTATACTAGTTAACAACCTAGATTGGATAGGTATTGTGTTTGAGGTAAAGAGTCTAAGAAATGTTAGTGTGTGTTGGAAATGTTACTTTGTGTTATGGCCAAATGAGTGCCATACATATTAATTATGTTGAGTATGTATAATGTTATGTGTTTTGCACATTAAAATTGTGATGAGATATGCTTTATAGGCTTTATGGTCGAAATTACTTATGTGACATAATGCTTTAGTAGTCATGCTCTTAAGATTAAGGAACATAATGGCATTGTTTATGATAAGTAGACATAACTTATGATAATATCCAAATGAGTATGTGTTCATATTATGTTACATGTATATATGAGCTTATGTGAGTCTATGGAAATATTGGGATATGCATATTATGTTTGTTGTATGAATATGATGGAACATAATTGGAACATAAAGAATTATAGTTTCTCGATTGGTAATTTATTGCCCTAACCATCATTAAAAGTTTATTTTAAGCTTTTTAAAATGTGAAAACAAGAAAATGAAATTAATGATTAGCTTATACTAGTTAACAACCTAGATTGGATAGGTATTGTGTTTGAGGTAAAGTGTCTAAGAAATGTTGGTTCGTGTTAGAAATGTTGCTTTATGTTATAGCCAAATGAGTGCCATACATATTGATTATGTTGATGATGTATAATGTTATGTGTTTTTCACATTACAATTGTGATGAGATATGCTTTATAGGCTTTATGGCCGAAATTACTTATGTGACATAAAGATTTAGTAGTTATGCTCTCAAGTTTAAGGAACATAATTGCATTGTTTATGATAAGTAGACATAACTTATGATAATGTCCAAATGATTATGTGTTCATATTATGTTACATGTATATATAAGCTTATGTGAGTTTATGGAAATATTAGGATATGAATATTATGTATGTTGTATGCATATGATGGAAAAAAATAGGAGCATAAAGAATTATAGTTTCTTGATTGGTCATTTATTGCCTTAACCATCATTAAAAGTTTATTTTAAGCTACTTAAAATGTGAAAACAAGAAAATGAAATTGGTGATTAGCCTATACTAGTTAACAACCTAGATTGGATAGGTATTGTGTTTGAGGTAAAGTGTCTAAGAAATGTTGGTTCGTGTTAGAAATGTTGCTTTATGTTATAGCCAAATGAGTGCCATACATATTGATTATGTTGAT
>CANXYI010047555.1:0-13104 GCA_948208565.1 Hura crepitans
CAATGATTATGATGGAGAAGGAATTTTAATTTTTTGAGGTCATTTAATATTTTTTTGAAATATTTTATTCTGGCGGGTGAATAGTGTCAAAAAGTCCACTGCTGAATTTTGACTTGAAATTTTACATAGGCCTTAGTGACAATGAGTGAGGATTTTTAAAATTGAAATAAATATTTTTGAAGGTCTAAGGAATATTTTATGAATTTCTAAAGTTTAAAATGGCATAAGATGAATAGTAACCCTAGCTCTCAAAGGAGTTTCAAGCTGAAATTTTGCAAGATACTTAATGAATTTAATTGATGATTTTTGGGACTAGAATTATGATTTTTGGAGGTCTATGGAAATTATTTTGAATTTTCAAAGATTAAAGCAAAATAGAATAAATTTGGGCCATCCAATCGACAAGTGGCGTGATCCTGGCCACACACCTTGCAAGTGCATCATAAGGGACATGTGTGCATAGACATGGGATAAAATGGAAGTTATCTTCTTCCATAAACCCATAAAGCCGATGCCATTTGCCTTAAATTCCCCCTCCATTTTTGCTTTTTTCTCTCTCCTCCCATGCCAAGAACATATAAAAATTATATAGTTCTTGACCTCCATGATCCACTGAAGCTATTCCAAGTGACAGAATGGGAAAAGGAGGTCTAGAAATTGAGTTTAGAGCACTTGATGTATAGTATCAATTGATGTGTAAGTGATCCTTTTCATGATTTCTTAATTTTCCTAAAGGGTATTTGAGGTGTAGATGTTATCCATGAAAAGAGATTACAGTTTGGCATTGCCTATAATTTTGTAGAAATTTTCAAAGGTTGGAACCATTATGGAAGTTTTGGATATGGTGGCTCAAGGTAGAGGAAGATGAAATCAAGGGTTTTGGAGTGGCATCAACATGTTTGGGAGCTCGTTGTAAGTGAATTTAATTGAAACCTATCATGTATGTTAAGAAAAATATGACATTTAAGTTTGGGGTAGATGTATGGATGTTGTGGTTATATGTGTTCATGTGTGTGTGTATGTGTGAATTGTATGTTAGGAGGTGTAGTTTGAGGAGATAGGATGTTATGGATGTGTATTGGATGTGGAAAATATATGTATGTATGTGTTGTATGCATGACTATGTGTATGTCATGTATGCCATGGCATGAGTATGCATGTAAGACATGATGAAATGTAAAGTTAGGATGGTGAATTAATGTATGGCATGTGAGAAACATGGAATGAATGAGAAATGATAGGATTATATGGAAGAAATTAAGGAAATAGGTTATATGAATAATGTATGTGAGATAGATATATGGGGACATGAGATGTCATAAGTGAAATGAAAAATACTAGATGAATGAATAAGAATTTTATTTAAGGAATGTGATTTAAGATTTTAGTGTGGGAAGGAATTAATTTATATGCTAAGAAAAATGTACTATTGATAGAGTAAAGTATTTTAAGATATAAAGGGTTGAGGAGACATGAAAATAAAATAAAGTAATAAGTTTGTAACATCCGACAGTCAAAGTCTTATGAACAGTCCAATTGAGCCCGAGTAATGTTCCCCATGGTACAGGTTGTTATTTGAGTCCGATGACTGGCGTATTGGTCATAAAACTTTAAAGAGCATAAAAATAGGGAAAACGAATGAATTAAAACTTTTAGCAGAACCAATAATTCATAAAAGGTCATGAACTACCTTTTATAGAGATAAAATGAGGTTGGGCTGAGACTATCCTAAGAATGTGCTCGGATGGTCTCGAAAAGATCATACCCTGGACCTTAAAAATTCCACTAACTATGATGGAGAAGGAATTAGAATTTTCTGAGGTCAACTAATATTTTTTTTGAATATTTTATTCTAATCGTGAATAGTGCTAATAAGTCAACGGTGGAATTTTGAGCTAAAATTTTATATGGGTTTTGGTCCCACTAATCGAGGAATTTTAAAATTGAAATGGGAATTTTTAGACACACAGAGAATATTTTCTGAATTTTTGAAGCAAAAAGTGATATAATATGTACATAAAGTAATTGGGGCCTATTTGGCCTAATTTAATGGATCCAGCTCATCCATTACAAGTTATTACATAAGTGTTATCAACCTACACATGAGAGAGTCATCTTCTTCCCTATGAAACCTCCTTAGCCAACGTGAATTCCATGAGAAGCAACCATTTTTTGTCATTTCCTCTCTCCTAAATCCCACTTTATTTCACCAAAAATTAATAGAATTAGAACCTCTATCAATCTTACACCTCAAAATCTATCAAGAATTTCAAGGAAGAAGCTTAAATTTGCATAATTCACCACTTGGGTGAATAGTGCATAAAGTAAGCAAAAATGCTTTAATCGTATTTTTTTATTTTTGATATAGGTAGCTTAGGCAATTCTAAGAGTTCCTATGCTTTTATAATTTAAATTTGAGTTACAGGTGAATTTTTAGAATTTTTCTAAGCTAATTTTGGTGTGTGTTAGGGGTAAATATTTCAAGTGAGTGGGAGCAAGCCAATCAAGTGTTAAGTGGTGGAGAAAGAGGTGTGAATACACCCTAGGTATATGGATTAATCCAAATTAATGTTGTATGGAAATGTGTTAAAATAGGGTAAATGTATGTAATTAGGTGAATTGGCATTTTAATTATGTAATTGGTGTTAAAATATAATTATTTGTATGCTAAAATGGAAAGTATTGCATGTGTAAGTGTGGTGTTTTAATATGGCTAAAAATGGTGCTAAAATGAGTATGGCATGTGAGGTTAAGCATTAGAAGCAATTGGAATGTAAATTGTATGTGGTAATCACCAATAAAGTGACCTTCAATGGGTACATTATAAAACATTGATATGCGAGTCATTTGAATGTGAAAATGTGACCAAAAGCATGGTAAAATGATAGGCCTTTTATTAGGTATTGAATGTAGGAATAATAGGGTAAGGAATTGATGAAAAAAAGAACTTGAATGGTATATGCAACAAAAAGCATAAATGGCAAAATTGATCAAATGAATAGTGTCAGTTGCGAAAACTAACCAAATGAATAGTAACTTTGCGACCATAGGCAAAGTTACAGTGACTTGTGTAAATTTGTCATAAAACATAATGTAATGGTAAAATAATAGTAATAACAATCTAAAATAGTTAATGGCCCATCAGTTAGACACCCACTAGATGGGTTGACCAGTTAACTAGGGATAGAGAAGCCGCTAGGTAGTCATTCCTTCTAGGGCCCATTGCCAGGTATTCATTATGGTGTAATTGCCTAGGATCTGTGATGAGCCACTACATTACAGGGTATTATTATGGATTGGGATTGGTCTATGGATAGATCCTTGAGCATCCAACATTGGTGCTTATTGCTATCAGGTGCTAATATTGGGGGTAGTCTATGGATGTGTCCCTACTATCTGCTACAAGTCTCTGAGTATCGGGGAAGGTAAGTGCGGCTACATAGGCCCTAAAAGTGGGCTATTGCATAAGACAAATCCCGTTTTCCAGTGTCTTAAAGTGTAATCTATCTGGTATGGGCCTATAAAGTAAATAAAATGAAGTAATTGATATGAAAACTAAGATTAACAAGTAAACTAGAAGAAAGAAATAAATAGATTTAGAGCTGTAGAAAATACTTATTATTTGAGGAACACTACATGGTGCATGTTGCATGAATTGACATAATATATTTGGTTTAATCCACCATTGAGTGTTATACTCAGTATGTCGGTGTTTCGATGCACTGGTAGTTAATAAAGAGTGGACCAATATCAGACATCATCGACAGTGTAGCTACCCTAGAGTCAATTGGTATTTCTTTTTGTTTTCCCTTTTTGTACTTTGTATATATAGATGCACTCATGTATATAGATAGTTCGGGAGTATGGGATGTTGTATAGCTAAAACTCTAAACTAAATGTATGTACAGTTTTGCTTGATAATGGAAATATGCTTTTACATGCCTATGTGCTAATGGGTCTATTACCCTGTGATTGATGCAATAGGTTTGATATGGTGCTATTGACTGTGATATAGAGGACTAAAGGGTCCCGAAGGGGTATAAGGTTGGATGATGATTGAGAAGTGTTTTTCTTTGTAGGTTAAATGGGGTTTAGTTACCAGGGCAGTCACTATGCTGCCTGATTTTTCAAAAATGTCTGATAGTGCTTGATAGGTATTTTAACGGACCAAAATAGGTAGTATTTAGAAATAAATAATCAAAATGGGCTTAAGGCTAGATTTGGTCAAACCTGGTCAAAGTTGAATAGAAGTTAAATGAAAGGCCCCTAGGGAAATCCTAAGTTGGGTGACCTCAGTGGGAAGTAACATACCTTGCCTATTTCAAGTAGAAATGGGTAAGGGGTGTTACAAAGTTGGTGGGAAAAATGTACCAAATGAATAGTAAATCTTACGTAACAATGGGCCTATAACTGTCTAAATAATTTTGATGATCCATAACTATCCGAAAAATATAACCGAATGAAATAAAATAACATATGTGTCTTTTTAGCCTAAACATAAGTAGATTAAATATATGGTAGACTGGAGAGGTAATTATTTGAGTCTAGCTAAACAAAAATAGGTTAAAGAGCTGATGAATTATCAAAAAGTTGACTGAATAAATTAAGAGACTAGGAAGAAATTATTAATGCATAAAAATGTGTGGATAAAGTTTAAGGAAACTAATGTATAGATATTTGTATACTGTGAATCATAGAAGAGATCAAAATTGACAATGATCTAAAGATATGTGTATGAAGTAATCATTATAAAGAATTCCATAAAGTATATTGGTAAATTATTTGACAGTATAGAAAATGAATATTAATATAAAAATAGTCATAATGAGAATTAGTTATTAAACTTGGGAACTAAATTGTTGTAATGTAATGCAAGGAAGATGTGACATAAAAGCCATGGAGTATAATTTTGGGAGGCACAAAATTGAGGTAAAATGAACATAAACTTTTAGAAGATAAATAAGAGCCATAGGCTAAAAGGGATCAGAGACCATCAACTAACATTAATGAAAGGAATGAAATTGAGTCAGGGACTTAGTAATGTAATAAGACTAGAAAGACGTTATGATCGATAAATAAAGTAAGCTGATTAATCAAGGATATGAATTAATACTAAATATAATGGCTGTGAAAGATAATGGAAAGGGAATCTTGGGGTTTCTGGTCGTTAATACACTAATAGGTTGACTGATCAACTAGGGATTAACAGGTGCTAGAGGCTGAGTTTGTATGGATTTTAGCTTAGGTATAGTGGGTATAACCATTTAGTATTGCCTTGAGCCTGCACGCTCTAGGTATTTAGAGGCCTACAGCTTATCCCTGCTACCCACTTGTGGATATTAAGAGGTTCCATGAGCTAGATCCCTGCTATCCGTCAGATGTCTTGCTTGGGTTGACATCACTAAGATATTAGGAGGTCCCACAAGACTGATCCCTACTATCCCCTTTTCGATATTGGGTGGTTCCTTAGAACTGATCCCTGCTATCGGGCGAAGGGTGTGTACAGACACACAGGTCCATAATGCGGGCCACTATATAGCTTTGTCTTTTGTTCAGTTCTCCGACTGGGTTGGTGAAGCATCAGAGGTCCAAAATGGGGACCATTGCACATTGTGATTCTCATTATTTAGTGGTTAGAAGTTCTTCTTGAACTGTGGGGGGTATGAAGGGATTAAGTAAAGAACTTGAACAGATTTAAAAGACATTAAAAAGAACTGGATGTTAAATTGTTATGAATGAGATAAACTATGAGTAGTATCTTAAGAATAAGAGATAACCTATCTAGAGAGAGATGGGATAAGCCTATGTAATTTCAGTAAGTCTTTTAAAGAAATTAAAAGACTGAGGAAATGGTGAATAAATAGGAAGACATGTATAAAGGAATAAGAATAGAGGAAGTTACCTACTCTAAATGGAAGGGTAGTAAATTATACCTATATACATAATGAATAGAGCTAAAGAGCTAAGATAGATCAATGAATAGTAAAGAATAGATGGCAAAGCTATGCCAGTCATGTAACTTAAATATAGTAAGGATAATTAAAATGGAAGAATGTCATTATGAATCATAATTAAGTGGTAATGAAATAATGGCTAATGATGAAACATCATGTGAGACCTTAAGTTATGAGTTAGTTAAGGTATGGTGAACTACTAAATAATTAAGCATAATTGAGAGTGGTAATAAAGGGATTAGAATTTATAAATAAATGAGAATTGAAATGTCTTGTGTGCTTGCATGTGATAGTGATACATGGCATATTTGATTAAATTTACCACTGAGTTTATGCTCAGCCTATTGGGTGTCCGATGCGCAGGTGTTAAATCTAGATGATGTGAGGTGTATGACTAATAGTGTAGCTAATAACTATCTAGGTATGATATTGACTAATTAGCTTATATTTGTTTGGTAGCTAGAGGCAGTCATGTATGTTGTTGTGGGTAATTGAGTGTTGTGATACTTAGTTAGCTAGCACAATAACCTATAATAGTAAGAAACGAGTTCTTCACTATAATAGCAGCCTAGGCTGATATTTGACTGCAAACTCTGGTGTGTGAATGTCATATGCCTAGTAGGTTTACCTCAAATTACTGGAACTTTTAAATAAAATTTAAAGACTGAACAGAGGAACTCAAGTAGAAGTTAAATGAAAGGCCCCTAAGGAAATCCAAGGATGGGTGACCTCACGGGAAGTAGCACACTTTGCCGATTTTCCTTAGGATTAGGCAGGGAGTGTTACATTTAGTGGTATTAGAGTGGGTTTAGGTGGTTCTGGACAGTAATGCATGAGTGCCTTAGGAGTTTTGGGATACAGACAATTGCTACACTGCTGGTAAATTAGGATTGTTGATACGAATTGATGAAATAACTATATAAACTTCATAGGAAAAGAAATAGTGGGCTAAAGTGATCATGTTATGACTCTATGTGATCCTCTTCCTGTTAATTTGAGTTTGCTAATGTTGAAAATGAAGCCATAGAAGGGCAATAGTGCCCCAATAGAGGAATATGAGACTCCATGGATGGTAGGAGAGATGATATTGTTAATTAAGTGGACAGAGAATAACACCAATTAAGAGAAGAAAGTATAGTGCCCTGGTGTATTGCATTGTGGTTGTAAGATAACTATAAGGTGATTATCAAGTGAATAAGGTTCCTGATAGGAAGGGAAAGTTGAAAAATGATTGAGTAGTGAGAATAAACAATTGATAAAAAGTGATGAGAAGCTAGTATACTCTCTAGAACCAGAATATCTATTAAGAGACAAATGATGTTATAAGGAAGTTAGTGTAAAGAACAAAAGAAGTCTCAGAGAACTTTAGGGAATGGAAATAGTAGAGCAGACTCAAGAGTTATTAATGAGAAAGGAATGACTAAAATATTACACCTAATGAGACTGAATTTTTTTAGAACTTGAGAAAGAAGAGAATTGAGTGGCCTACTAGTAAGGCAATTTAGTTGCCTATAGTTTGAAGTTGTTATCAGTTTTTAAAAGGTATAGAAGTTATAAGGCTAAAGCCTAGGATAACTAGATTAAAGAGCAACAAAGAGGTATGGGTTCAGCAGGAAAGTAAAGCTGATGAAGTTATAAGTGCAACAGGAGTAAGATATCAATGGTTAGCAGATGAACTATAAGACACATTGTAGTGTGAGAGTTATAACAGAACTGAGGATAGGAACTTGGCTATCAAAGTCCTTGAGGATGAGGGCTATTGTTTTTCCTTGATACATTTTCTTACTGAGCCTAGGCATTTCATTATATATCTTAGGTTGCATCTTGCCATTTGCACACTTTCATTATACATGACATGTTTTGCTATGATGAAAACTCTACACATGTGTTTTGAAAACTGAGCATGGCACGATGATAGCCCTGACATTGAAGGGACTTAACAGAGTGACAAAAGAGAAAAGAGCAATGTGATGGTAATAGAAGGAGAGTGATAAAGAAATTTTGAGTAGAGAGAGAATGCGAGCTAGTACTGATATTAATGAGCAAATATAGAAAGGATTTAGATATCAAGGCATGGATCCTATAAGGATATAGTGGAAATGAAGTGATTAAAGATGTGTGAATGGTTTATAGTCGATATAGATAAATAGTCTATCTCTTTAGAACTTAAGAGGGGAAATGAATCAAATGGTTAGTGGATAAATAGCCTCCATAAGAAAAATGAAGTGGAAAAAAACAAATAGACATTTGAGAGGAATCTCGCAGCTAAAGTGCCTTAAGATGTTAGAAAAAAGGAAAGCATGGATAAAATGAGCGAAGGATCATGTTGGTAAATAAGAAGAAGAAGAGTATAACTTAGCATTTATATGTGCTAGAGAAAAGATACTGTAGGAAAGTTCATCTAGAATATTACTTTGTAATGTTAAGGTAATATTATAGATTTGTATTCAATAATGAGATAGCGTGAACAGTTTAGCTGAAGTAAAGGAGATTGATATAAGGCAAATGGCTAAAGATACATTTGTACTACTTGGTGCTACCACTGGGAATAAAGTGTAGAAATAGAAAAAGCAGTGGAATTATTTAATTACCATCTCTTTTAATGAGTAAAGGATGGTGGAGTGAAAGGTGATAATATTGAAAGTATGTTGAGGGACTTCACTCGCTCTGAGTGAAATCTAGACCTAGGAAGTTTGTTTGGTACTGGACTAGAAATACATCTGAAAAATTTTAGGTCCATGAAGATACAAAGGTTTAATCCCAATAAAAAGAAACAGGAATAGGAGTATAGTAACGGAATGTGAAACTGATTGACCATATGACTACCGAAAATTTTAAGGATGAAATTTCTTAAGAGGGGAAGACTTGTAACGCCCATAAGCTAAGGTTTTATGAACAGTACTTTTCTAGGCCCGAGTGATGTTCCTTGTGGTGCAGGGCATCATTACGAGTCTAATGACTAGCATATTGGTCATGAAACTTTGACGAGCCTAAAAGTGGGTAAAACAAATGAATTTAAAAATTTAGCAAAATCAATAAATCATTTCGAGTTGAGAACTATTGTATGTAGAGATAAAATAAGGTTGTGTCGGGACAGCTCCGAGAAGTGCCCAGATGGATCTGAAAATATAATACCTTGAACCTTAAAAATTCCAATGAGTATGATGGAGAAGGAATTTTAATTTTTTGAGGTTGTTTAATATTTTTTCATAATATTTTATTCTTGTAGGTGAATAGTGTCAAAAGTCCACTATTGAATTTTGACCTAAAATTTTACGTGGCCCTTATTGACATTAAGTGAGGATTTTTAAAACTAAAATGAGTATTTTTAGAGGTCTAGGGAATATTTTATGAATTTTTGAAGTTTAAAATGGCATAGGATAAATAGTAATCCTAGCTCCCGAAGGAGTTTCGAGCTAAAATTTTATAGGACCCTTAATGAATTTAATCAAGGATTTTTAGGACTAGAATTATGATTTTTAGAGGTCTATGGAAATTATTTTGAATTTTCAAAAATTAAAGCAAAATAGAATAAATTTGGGCTATCCGATCGACAAGTGGTGTGATTGTGGCCACACACCTTGCAAGTGCATCACAAGGGACATGTGTGCATAAACATGGTTAAAAAGGAACTCATCTTCTTCCTTAAACCCACAAAGCCAATGCCATTTGCCTTAAATTCCCCCTCTATTTTTGCTCTTTTTCTCTTTCCTCCAATGCCAAAAACATACAAAAATTATATAGTTCTTGACCTCTATAATCCACTGAATCTATTCCAAGTGACAGAATGGGAAAAGGAGGTCTAGAAATTAAGTTTAGAGCTCTTGATGAATAGTTCCAATTGATATGTAATTGATCCTTTTCGTGATTTCTCATTTTTCCTAGAGGGTATTTACGATGTAGATGTTATCCATGAAAAGAGATTTCAGTTTGGTGTTGCCTATAATTTTGTAGGAATTTTCAAAGGTTAGAACCATTATGGAAGTTTTAGATATGGTGGCTCAAGGTGGAGGAAGATGAATTCAAGGATTCTAGTGTGGCATCAACATGTCTAGGAGCCCGTTGTAAATGAATTTAACTGAAACCTATCATGTATGTTAAGAAAAATATGACATTTAAGTTTGGGGTACATGTATAGAAGTTATAGTTATGCATGTGTTCATGTGTGTGTATGTGTGAATTATATGTTAGGAGGTGCAATATAAGGAGATAGGATGTTATGGATGTGTATTGGATGTAAAAAAGATGTGTATGTATATGCTGCATGCATGACTATGTGCATGTCATATATGCCATGGTATGAGTATGTATGTAAGAGATGATGAAATGTAAGGTTAGGATGGTGAATTGATGTATGGCATGTGAGAAACATAGAATAAATGAGAAATGATAGGATTATGTGGAAGAAATTAAGGAAATAGGTTGTATGAATATTATATGTGAGATGGATGTATGGGGACATGAGATGTCACAAGTGAAATGAAAAATACTAGATGAAAGAATAAGAATTTTATTTAAGGAATTTGATTTAAGATTTTAGTGTGGGAATTAATTAATTTATATGCTAAGAACAATGTATTGTTGATAGAGTAAAGTATTTTAAGATATAAGGGGTTAAGGAGACAGGAAAATAAAATAAAGTAATAAGTTGGTGGGAAAAATGTACCAAATGAATAGTAACTTTTACATAACAATGGGCCTATAACTATTTAAGGAATTCCATCGAGCCATAACTATCCGAAAAATATGACTAGATGAAATAAAATAACATCTTTTAGCCTGAACATAAGTAGATTAAATATATGGTAGACTGGAGAGGCAATGAGTTGAGTCTAGCTAAACAAAAATAGGGTTAAAGAGTTGATGACTTATCGAAAAACTGATTGAATAAATTAAGAGACTAGGAAAAAATTATTAATGCACAAAAATGCGTAGATAAAGTTTAAGGAAACTAATGTATGGGCATTTGTATACTGTGGATCATAGAAGGGATCAAAATTGATAGAGACCAAAAGATATGTGTATGGAGTAATCATTATAAAGAATTCCATAAAGTATATTGGTAAATTATCTGACAGTACAGAAAATGAATATTAATATAAAAATAGTCACAATAAGCATTAGTTATGAAACTTGAGAACTAAATTGTTTTAATATAATGCAAGGAAGATGTGACATAAAAGCCATCAAGTATAATTTTGGGAGGCATGGAAGTGAGGTAAAATGAACATAAACTAGCAGAAGATAAACTACAGCCATAGGCTAAAAGGGATAAGAGACCATCAATTGACATTAATGAAAGGAGTGAAATTGAGTCGAAGACATGGTAATGTAATAAGACTGGAAAAATGTTAAATGAAAATTGATTGATACATAAAGTAAGATGATTAATCAAGGGTATGAATTAATACTAAATATAATGCCTGTGAAAGATAATGGAAAAGGCATCTTAGGGTTTCTGGTTGTCAATACACTAGATATATTGACCGGTCAACTAGGGATTAGCAGCTGTTAGAGGCCGAGTCTATATGGAATTTAGCTAGGGTATGGCGGGTGCAGCTACTGAGTATTGCTTTGAGCCTACACACTTTAGGTATTAGGAGGCCTACTACTCATCCCTACTACCCACTTAGGGATATTGGGAGGTCCCACGGGGTTGATCCCTGCTATCCACCAGATGTCTTGCTTATGCTGACATCATTTGGATATTAGGACGTCTCATGGGATTGATCCCTATTAAACCCCTTTTCAATATTAGGAGGTTCCTCAGAACTAATCCCTACTATCAGGTGAAGGGTGTGTACAGACACCAAAGTCCATAATGTAGGCCACTGTACAACTTTGTCTTTTATCTAGTTCTAGGACTGGGTTATTGCAACAACCAAGGTCTAAATGGGGACCACTGCACATTATGATTCTCATTATCCAGTGGTTGGGAGTTCTTCCTGAAACGTTAGGGGTATGAAGGGATTAAATAAAGAACTTGAATAGATTTAAAAGACATTAAAAAGAACTAGATGTTAACTTGTTGTGAATGAGATAAACTATGAGAAATATCCTAAGAACAAGAGATAACATATCAAGAGAGAGATGGGATAAGCCTATGTAATTTCAGTAAGTCTTTTAAAGAAAGTAAAGGACTGAGGAAATGGTGAATAAATAGGAAGACATGTATAAAGGAATAAGAATAGAGGGAGTTACCTACTCCAAATGGAAGGGGTAGTAAATTATACCTATATACATAATGAATAGGGCTAAGGAGCTAAGATAGATCAATGAATAATAAAGAATAGATGGCAAAGCTATACAAGTCATGTATCTTAAATATAGCAAGGATAATTAGAATGGAAGAATGTCATTATGAATCATAATTAAGTGGTAATGAAACAATAGCTAATGATGAAACATTATGTGAGACCCTAGGTTATGAGTTAGTTAAGGTATGGTAAACTACTAAATAATTAAGCATAATTGAGAGCGGTAATAAAGGGATTCAAATTTATAAACAAATGAGAATTGAAATGTCTTGTGCGCTTGCATTTGATAGCGATACATGTTATGTTTAGTTAAATTCACCACTGCATGCATACTAAGCGTATCGGGTGTGTGATGCGTAGGTGTTAAATCTAGATGATGTGAGGCATACGACTAGCAGTGTAGTCAACAACTGTCCAGGTATGATATTGACTATTTAGCTTATACTTGTTTAGTAGCTAGAGGCACTCGTGCATGTTGTTATGGGTAATTAAGTGTTGTGATACTTGGTTAGCTAGCACAATAACCTATAATTAGGGTTATGCAAAATCAAACCAAAACTGAAATTTTAATAATTTGGTTTATTTGGTTTGATTTTTTTAGTTCTCGATTTTTTAGGGTAATTTCGGTTTAATTGATTTGATTCGGTTCTTAGAGGGTGAAAATTGAAAGAACCAAACTTATTAAAACGACATCATTTTGAGCTAAAATGACGCCATTTTGGGGCTTTTATATATAATATATATATATATATATATATAGAATTTTGGTTACTTCGGTTCGATTTTGTACAAATATTGATTTTTTCGATTCGGTCCCTATAAAAATTTTGGATTGGTTCTAAAAATTTTGGAATTTTAGTTTTCGATTATGAACTGAACTGACCGGTTGAACA
>CANXYI010047879.1:0-10797 GCA_948208565.1 Hura crepitans
TGTCATCAAATTTCATTTTGTATTAGTCAATTAATTCTCCTTTTTGCTTAGTTTTTATAAGAATTCAATTAATACACAAAAGTATGAAATGAATTTATGCAAGTCAACCTTTTTTTAAAAATTTTTTTGGAATGTAACATATAGGATTTTTGACTTTACTCAAGGCCCAGGACAGACACCAGTCTTAATGCATTTAAGTATATTGAACTTGCAACTATGATTATATTATAATTGGGCCATGAAATTAAAAGTTCAGGTGTAAACAAGCCCAACTTAAACCTCCTACGAAAGTGTCCTCGTTACATCAGGAACCTGGCATGCAGTGCAGGCAATTAACATTGGATGTTCTGAGGCCACACCCTGTCTGTGTAATGAAAGTTTCAGTTTATCACCCCCCAAAATATATATATATATATTATCTGTTAATTGGATAGTTGTAAATGCTGATTTGCATGGAGATATCGACATTATAAAAGCAAATATGCTTATTGGGTACCCAGACGATAGCTTCTTCCTCGAAAAGCCAACCCATCAGCTGAAGCTGAGCCATTATTAGGTTGCTCCCGTGGAGCAGCATTCGGCTGAGCTTCCTGAGCCGAACTGTTTCTTGGGTTGCTGTTAAGACGGTAGCTTCTTCCCCGGAAAGCCATCCCTGCTGACGGATCCCTCTGCACTGGTGCATTCACTTGGGCTCCTTCCCCCCAGTATGCTACTAATTTGTGGCTGTGAAATTAAAATCATCAAGGAATTCCTTTTTTTTTTAAAAAAAAAATGGAAAAAACAAACAAGTAGAAATGGAAGGATACACCCAGAAAGGGGTCTTCAAGATGTTTTTGCCACTAGAAAGAGGGTAGAGCACTGTTAGGAAATAATAAATATGTCCAGCAACAATCCCTAGAATGTTGGGCTTCAATGGATTTCCAAATATCAGATCAAGTGCTAACATCGCCCATGGAAGATAGAATCCCTTCATTTCAAAAATAAAAGCACATGTCAAAGAACACAAATATCACCACCAAAACAATTCTAAATCTGAAATGCACAGTCTACCTTCAGAGACACAACACCATATATGTTGATTCTTGCATTTGGGTATTCTCGTCCCCAGACATACACAATCATAAAAACCAAGGAAGATCCTAAGTACGGCGACCACAGCACTGGAATCACTGACATAGCCTATGATCATGTGCAACGGTAGAATCAATATTTTTAGATAAAATCTCTAACTACGATTATTTCAAATAGCTATGACTTACCAGAAGTGAGAATGCTCCAAAGAAGAACATCCATACAAAGTCCGCAGTCCTCTTGTCGAAAGGTCCTCTCTCCAATGATACCCCATATTTTGCTCTGTGAAATTCAAGTTCATAAACTAAACAGGGAATGTCCAATTGCATTTTATTGTCATAAATTCTATCAATTCAAGGGAGAGAGTAAAGTCTGTTACATGATTATAAGACGAAATGCAAATGGAAATGAAAATCGTCCAAGAAAGAAGAAATTGGCAATCAGTCTCCAGACCTGCAATAGAAACAGTTGAGCATATAAGCTTCAGGCAGAAGTATGCTAGTTTAAATGGTACCAGGCAACGAGCAAGGTAGCTATAAAAAATGTGCTACTCGAACTTTAACATAAATATATATATACATAAATCCAAATCTATTTTAAAACCGATTAAAAATAATCATTGCAAACCATTCACAATTATCTTAATAATATCCGAATCCCTCTTAAATCCGATTAATGAATATCCGTACTATCCTATTGGTAATCGATAATATCTAACCCACTGCGGTCCCAGATAGTACAAGACCAGAATTATATGCACCTGAAAACGCTTGAACACATCACCGTAGAAAAGAGCTATATTTCGGACATTGTAAAGCTCCAGATACAAAGCTGCTGTTGTCATTAAACAGGCCACTCCATAGGTTTTGCTCACAGGAGGTAAAGATCGATAGTACCTGAAATAATCATGAAAACTAAAGCAATTAATCCAGTCCTTATAATGACTAGGACAAAGCAGAATCATAAGCACGAGAATTAAACATAACACTGGTATATAATAATTCGAGATCAGATCATTCGGTTGCGTCTTGTATGTGTTTAAGTGAGAGAGATTACTCTGCCGGTGTAGACATTTTCTGAGAAGTAATGTTGGGGGTGGAGTGGGAATTGGTATAAACATATAAAAGTTTGATTTGAGTTTAGTTTACATCTTCAATGGTGACTTTGGATGGTCCGAAGACTTTGACTTTACAGTCTTGCTGAATGCTGGTGCATAAAAGGTCAAGCACACGCATAGAAAATTCCATGTTAATTATCCATTGTGGCTATACGTATGCCAAGTGTCAGACTCCATTAACGTTTTAAGAGTACTAAACAGAAGAAGCAACAAATTGAAATGCATCCAATTCAAATCTATTAATCGTAATTTCAGCTGTGTTGGGTTGACAGTTTATTCCAAAACCCGATTAGCAGATTCCAAAGTGAGAATTACTGTGCTATTGAACCATATTAATACATGCATGCGAAGTTGAACTTGTAATTCAAAATGTATAGTCGGCAGAAGGAAATCATGTAATAAATAATTATTTTTTATTCGTATCAATTCACGATGAATTCAGAATAGTTTTTTTTTTCCTAAATGGAGCTCCGGACCAGTTTTTCGACCCGCTTGTAGCCATTAGAGATCGCGGCTTGTTTTCAGAACCTGGGCTTCATCTAATGTAGTTAGAGGCTTGGATATAAGCAAAAGAATTGGGCCAGTTTCTCGACACTTGAGATTTTGATTCCCACAATTAATCAATGGGTTAAATATTTAAATTTCTTTTTCGCACTTTCACAATTTTCACCAAATTTGTTACTTCGATAATTTTATTCTCATCTTAATAATTAGCTAATTTTAGAGAATTTAAGCACATCAAAATGTATATTTAATCGATGTGACATCTTTATTTATAATCTTTAATTAGTTTTCGCATAAGTTTTCAAGTTGGTTTTATTTCTTTTCCTATAATTTTTTCTTCTCTTTCTCAAGATTTATTATATGGAACAAAAATTGCAATCAAAAGCACCGCGAATTAATTATAAAAAACAAAAAAAAGTAGAATGATTTCGATACGGTAGTTGAGATTTCATTCTCATTGAGATTTATTTTGTTCAATAAATATAATATATGCCTCTACCGCAAGGTCTTATGCAAATAAATCCATACTTTCCCATCAGTATATATATCTTAAATTTGACAATCAGAAACTTAATAAATTATCATTTAGTAATTATGGGGGCCCTAAGTTTCAATTAGAATCATCCCAGCCGTGGGGTTTGCAGGTGGAGAAATAATGGATTCCATTATAAGAAGATATTAACGACCAATAACCAACATCAACGGCTAAATCCATGGAAATTTTCCTTTAATTATTCATAACTGACAAAAACTTGTTCTTCTAAATAACCCCACTTCACCCCACATCTTATTGAAATTTTGCAAGTGGTCAAGAGTCAAGTGCTTAATTGCATTAATTCAGGATCTATATTTTAGCTTCTGATACTTTTATTAATAATTCATCTACACCATTTAACATTCAAAATTTAAAATTATATAGATTAATCTCTCCCTTTTGAATATTTAAAATAATTATTACAAAGTTTAATTCAAAATACTCGCAATGTATGCTACGTTAAATTTGAGAGTAAAAATTTAATTTTTATTTTGATGTTTGTAAATAATTAATTATTAATTATTAAATTTAATAGATATCATATAATCAGTATTTATCTTAAATTTAGCCCGATTAAAGAAATGAAAGTTTCCATGGTCGGCAAATAAAGAAAATTCTCGTTATATAATTTTAAGAAAAAGGAAAGAGTGTTTGTCAAAATACATGGAAATATCTTAGTGGAAGCATTCAACTAATCCATATTTTTATAATTCTTCAAAAGATTTCTTAATTTCTACTGGAGAAATTCTTCTTAAAACTTTACTTAAACAAATACAGGAAAACATGTCTGCTTCATCAAAAGGAAAAATAAAAACAAAAAAAACTCTCTGCACATTAAACGTCCACTTGCACGATGCATGGCAATTGTTTCTCTTTCCGTCTTATATATTTTAAATTTGATTTCTTAATTAACAGTTCAGCTTTCTCTTCGAATCAAATTACAATGGAGATAATTACGGTAAAACTATACTTTCATGATATTACCTGTAACACAAATGAAACAGTAAACTTACTGCTTTTATGCTAAATTGAAAAGTGCCGAAAATTTAATTCTAATTGAATTATTTATATATATATAAAAAGAGAAAAGTTCAAATTCTTTTTTGTTTTGAAATAATTTTTATTCAACAAGATATTTACGTGTCTTTGTTAAAAATATGATTGCTAGATTACAAAATTGATTATAATGAAAATAAGGTGACGTGGAAAGTTAAGGGTTATGTAATTGTTTGTTCATAACATAATTTTTTTTTATTGAAATTTGAATTATTAATTTTTTTTATTTATTGGTATTTAAAAGTGCACAAATTTTAATTAATTTGATTCGACTCGAGTTAGTCAATTATCAAAATAAAAATTTTTTTATTCAATATTGATTTTCTCTATTCAGTAGATTTGAAATCAAAACTTTATTTAAAAAAAATAAGTGATAATCCACTTAAATATTGGTGAATTTGTTAAATTTCAATCATGAAATAATTTTCATGTAATTAATAATATTTGTTTTAAAGAGACAAAGGGAAATGAAGATTTAAATTCTTTCATCAATTAAAAAATCTGTAAACGGTGATAATGTAGGCATACTTTAATTCGTCCTATAAATACCAGGCAAATGAGCACGTAGGGATTATTTAATAACAAAGAGAAAAGTAGATATGGCTACTCTCCATCTATCATTATATAGTTTCTTTTCGTATGTGCTTGTTTTTGTGAGCTGCTTTGATCTCACCCTTTCCTTCAAAAGCAAAAATTTGAATTTATCAAGTGTCGGCAGGCACTGGGCGTCTGCCGGAGCTACTTGGTACGGTAGTCCTGATGGTGCCGGAAGTGATGGTAAAAAGAAATCACAAACACATTTTCCATGTTGATTTACTATTATTATTATTAATTAACTAATTAAATAAATTTATGGATGTCTATGTAGGTGGTGCTTGTGGATATGGAAATGCAGTTTCACAACCACCATTCTCTTCTTTGGTCACAGGGATAGGTCCTTCTCTCTATAAATCTGGCCAGGAATGTGGAGCCTGTTATCTGGTATATTGATATAATAAAAGATCATTAACAAATTTATAAACTTCATCAATTTTATTGTCCAAAAAACTTTATAGTAAAAAATGTCGTGATAGAAAATTGAGAATTTTTTATCCATGACAGTTTTTTATTAATTAATTTACCACATATTATAAAAAATCTTTTTATTTTTTCTTTTCTTTAGAAAAAAAAAAACAAATAGCTTTACTCTCTGTTTTTTTTTAAATAACATCTTATATCTGAAATCTATTAGCTCAATTAATTTAATTTCGCATCGAATTTCATTTTGATCATTATACATTGATATTTGAAAAAGAAAAGAAAATAACCAATTAGTTCAATTGTTTTTTTTTTTCTGTTAATTTTGAAATTTTTGATATGTGTGTGTGAAATTTGATTTCTTTCAAATTTAATCTCTGGCTTGCCTTTCTTAATAAATTAACTAAGAGATATAATGTAAATCTGATGTATAGGTTAAATGCACCAAGCATCCATGGTGCTCAGGAAAATCAGTACGAGTAGTAATCACAGATTATTGCCCTGGAGGTCAATGTGCTTCCGATTCTGCTCATTTTGATCTTAGTGGTACTGCCTTCGGAGCCATGGCAGTTCCTGGTCAAGAACTAGCCCTTCGCATTGTTGGAGTATTAGAAATAAGATACGCAAGGTGCCATTAATTTCCATTAAGTCTTCTCTTATAAAATATTCGAAAAATTTATAACTTTGAAAATTTTTTCTTCAGGGTTGCGTGTAATTACAAAGGAAAGAACGTAGCATTTCATGTGGATGAAGGCTCAAACCCTAACTATTTTGCAGTGCTAATAGAATTTGAAGAAGGAGATGGTGATCTTTCTCATGTTTATCTAAAGGAGGCATCGGAATCAGACGACTGGATTATGATGCAGCAATCATGGGGTGCAGTTTGGAAGCTTGACTCGCCACTTGAATTGCATCCTCCATTTTCTATCAGATTAATATCACGATATTCAGGAGAAACTCTAGTTGCAAGAAATGTAATTCCTCATGGATGGAATCCTGGCTCTACATATAGATCCCTAGTTAATTTCTTATCAAATTGACAAAAAATAATAAGTTATTTTCTCTTAATTCTCCAAGGAGGTTCAAACTATATTTATAATCTCGTTGTGTACTAATATAAATCAAATGTTTTTGTTGGAGATGATGTTTGTGTATTTTCTTTTTAATTCACGACAACAAATTGAAATTCTTGCAAATAGTCGAAGGATACTCTTGATTGCATTTATTCGGGACCCTACACTTCAGCTTGTGTATTTTCTATTTAAAATTAATTTCGAAAAAAGATAAAAAAAAAGAGAGGATCTTTTGTTGTATTTTTCTGTTAAAATAGTTCTAACTGGTGGGTTGGCATATAAATTAATTTCTAAGCAGATGAAATTAATGATTCAAAAAAAATTATCAATCTAATATCAAATAAATACAAATAAATTAATTTACATCCACTTCAATTATTTTATAGTAGATCGCTTTCAGACAAAAACAAAAAAATTCCACTTCACATGTTTATTTTATATGACAAAAAATTATTTATTATTAACTCATTAGAAAAAAAAAAAAGCAAAATTGTAATGACAGTTATGACACTATATGTGTGATAAAAATAAATTAAATTTCTTTATTTTTCTTTTTTTATTATTTTTTTAAAAAATTGACTATATTTTGTATACGTGACCGTGATTCATTGACCAATTCATCATGAACCGGCTTTAATTAGAAAAATTCTATTTTTTTTATAGGGATCATTGGCCCATTACTTTAAATTATTAACTCAATATGACATGCACATCTTTGTGAACAATATAATTAATTATAAGCCATAAAAAATAAAATTGATTACAACTAAAATAAGGTACGATTATATAGCGGATATATTTCATTGAACCTTATTTTGGATATATATTTTCCATATATATATTAACAAATTTGCTTATTTATAGCTAAATACAATTTTATTCTCTCTATATATACCATTAAAGGTTGTAGATGTCAGCAAGGTTTTGGGTAGACCCTCGGGACCATCACTGAAAAATCAATAGATGGTAACGAGGGACATGCCTCCATTTCTTGTATAATTTCCAGCAACAAAGTACAGATAAAATAAGACTTCATTAGAAATTTTTGATTCATTAATTAGGGTTTGTTTTTTCTTTTTTTGCTAGCAAGAATTTATCTATGGCTTCTCTTCATCCACCATCCTTATCCTATGGTCTGGTTTCGTTTTTGCTAGTTTTTGCTGGCTTATTTGAGCTCGGCTTTAGCTCTCATAACAAGAAACGGGACAAAACGTTAGGAAATGATTGGCAAGACGCCGGAGCTACTTGGTATGGTAGCCCTACTGGTTCCGGAAGCGAAGGTAATTATTTTGCATATACGTCGATTTATTATTAAATTAATTTATAAAAAAATTATATCGAAAATTTATTATCAAGGAAGCTAATGTAAAAGAAAATGCAGGAGGTGCTTGCGGATATGGAAATGCAGTTTCGCAACCCCCATTCTCTTCTATGGTTGCTGCGGTTGGTCCATCCAAATATAATTCGGGCAAGGGTTGTGGAGTCTGTTACAACGTAATATAACTCGTCCAATCATTAATTGAGACGTATATAATAATTAATTATATAGCGATAGATATGATTCCAATGTAAAAAAAAATTAAAATCGCGATATAAAAAAAATAAAATTGTTAATACCGTAATTGTGTATTTTATAGGTAAAATGTGCAGAACATCCATCATGTTCAGGAAAGTCAGTAAAAGTAGTGGCAACGGATCTTTGCCCAGGAGGTCCATGTGTATCCGAATCCACCCATTTTGATCTCAGTGGTACAGCTTTTGGGGCCTTGGCAAAACCTGGTGAGGAAGATGAACTTCGAAAAGCCGGCGTTTTGAAAGTAAAATATTCAAGGTATTTATATTACTAAAACTTATACTACATAATTACTTTTTTTATGATTATTATTAATTTGACGTTTTCTCTTGGAGATTTCAGGGTTGAATGCGACTATGGAAAGAAGAACGTAAATTTTGAAATAGATGAAGGATCGAATCCTAACTATTTGGCAGTGATAGTAAAGTACGCAGAGGGAGACGGAGACGTTTCTCGTGTATTCTTGAAAGACAGTTCGTCCGATGAATGGAAGCCAATGCAACAACTATGGGGTGCTGTTTGGAAGCTTAACTCTGGGGATGAATTGAAAGCTCCATTTTCATTCATGTTGAAGTCTCGAAGTTCAGGAAATATTCTCGTCGCGGATGACGTTATTCCTAAAGGATGGAACCCTGGCTCTACATATGCCTCCAATGTTAATTTCTTCAAACATTAATTGAAATCATAGCCATACTTCGTTATTATTTTCTTTAAAAAATTTTGAGAATGGAAATTCATTTATTACGTTAAAAGGTTAATTAAATAATAAAATATACGTTATATATATATAAATATATATATATATATGCGCACACAAAAAATTAAAAAAAAAAGTCATCCTCAAATGCAAACCCAGTAGATTATAATGGAAAGAATGTCGGTTATATCAATTATTCGTTCGATATTATAAATTTATTTGATTTAATTAATAAAAAAAGTAATATTATCAATAATTAAATAATTTATTATGATTTCCAACAAATTTAGAAGGCATTCATTTTTATATTTTTGGTAAAAATAATACTCTATGCTAAGGTTGAGCACGGAATTTAGATATATTAAACCAAACCAATAAACTTATTTACAATTGAATTGTATTGTTTAATTTTTTTTTAAAAATTGAACTAAATTATATTATTGACTTTAATCGAGTATGATTCTAAATATTATCTTATAACCGAATCATATTGAATTAAATTGGATTGAAAGAGTCCATGTATTTTATTACATCGTATGAATAAAAATAGCATCAAATTTTTTTATCACATACCTTAATTTTTCTAATTACATGTAACTTATGCATGTATTATTATATTTATAGAGACAATTAAATTTTAATTTGAATCTTTCTTTTATTTAACAAAAAAATGATTATATACTGAATTATAAAATTATTTTGATATTAAAGCACAATTAAACCAATAATAATAGATCTTTGCAAGATGCATATAATATTATAATGGCATATTTTACAAATTTAGCTATGTAATAATCTTGTTATTTATATAAAGTATATTTTTCACATTATAAATATATAATATAATTATAATTTTAAATTAAATATATAAATTGTAAATTATAATTTCATGCCTTGTACTATATATAGTGAGAATGTAAATTATAATTAGCAATAATAAAATCTTTTTTTTTGTCAAATAATATAATCTTATTGCTTTGTATTACAAACATATCAAACCTCTAATATATTTTACATGATTGTAAATATATTCTTTAAATTTTATATTAACACGTATGATATATTAATAATGTGATTATAACTTACTATCATTAGTAGCTATATAAATAATATTTTTAGCACTCATAGTTTAGCATTCTTGATTTACTATATTAAATTATTAACATATTTTATATTATTGTGATTACCATATTTTTTATTTAATTCAAAAAATATTATGTATCGAAAAATAGGATAAATATATTTAACTTAATTGTACTTAAATTTTATAATGTTGAATTTATTATTTGAATTTTTATCATAACATTTTTTATCATATATAGATTAAATTATTTTTTATTTATAAGATATATAAACTTTAAATTTAAATTGTATTTAATTCATTTATATTAGAAGGATCAAATAATTAAATTGAATTGAATCGATTTTTCAATACAATTTAATATGGAAATTTTATTTTTTTAACGTGAATTTAGTTCTTTAATTTTTCAAATAATTGAAATTCAATATAATTCTTAAGTATTGTCAATAACCAAATTGAACTAGATCGTCCTTATCTCTAATTTATATATACTTAAAAGTACGGCAGGACAAATTTTTTAATATTAAAATCCTTATTATTATATTTAATTTTTATTAAAAAATTATTTAAAATGAGAAATTTACTACTTATATATTATTGAATAAGAAATTAGGATGCTAAATAAGAATTTTAGTACATAGAAAAATGTGCTCATTCTCTTTCGCTTTAAATATTTAATTTGAATTTAATATAAAAATTAAGAAAATAATTAAAAAGTGTTTATAAAAATACGTTAACAATTGACGAATTTATCATTTTCTAGTTCTAAACACTTTATTTAAATTTCTATAAAATAAATAATATATTAAATACATACGACATAAAATAAACACAGAAAAAATTGTCAAATTTTTTATTAAATATTATTTTAATTTTAAAATTAACACTTAAAATATAAAAAAAATATTTAAATGAGATACTTAAAGTGGTATAAAGGAAATTTATTTAATAAGACGCTATACTAAGTATTCTTTTTATCTATTTAAATTATTGACTTTATTGAATAAAGTATTAAATTTGAATATATTTACTCATTTAAATTGTTTTATTTATTAAATAAAATATCTAAATTT
>CANXYI010047915.1:0-10266 GCA_948208565.1 Hura crepitans
AAGGCTAATACTCGCAGCTAGGCAGATTCTCCAAAAAGCCTTCAAAAAATCCAAAATTGACTTGAAATTAATAAAACCTATCCAAAATAACCAAAATTCTCAAACTAAAGTTAATTCTTATCATTTTAGCACAATTAAACATGTAAAAGCATGGGAAATTATAGGGAAAATGATGCATAAATACACCCTATCAAACAAGATTTTGATATTAACATTAATATGAGTAAGGGTTAGTCAGTTTATATAGACAATGTTTTATATTGTTCTCGATTTAATGTTAATGGAATTTATGTTCTTGGTGATCAAAAGGAACTCTGTAATATTAATATCAAGAGACAAAAGGTGGATAACCTGAAAACACCTTTCTTATAGCACTGTCATTTAGGCCATGTAAATGGGAAGTGCATGTCTAAGTTACACAAGTATGGTGACTTAAGTTCATTTATTTATGAATCAAATTAAAACATGTAAATCCTATTTATTAGGTAAAATGACAAAGACACCTTTTAGTGGAAAAGGTGAACATGTTAGTGGGCTTTTGGACCTTATACATAAAGATGTATGTGGACTTATGACCACACATGCAAGAGGTGGTTTTCTCTATTTCATTGCCTTTATCAATGATTACTCTAAATATGGGTATGTTTACTTGATGAAGTACAAATTTGAAAATTTTGAAAAGTTCAAAGAATTCAAAAATGAAGTTGAGAAACAGCTTGATAGAAGTATTAAAACACTCTGATTAGGTCGAGGTTGAGAATACGTATGTCATGAATTTCAGAGTTTTCTAAGAGATAATGGTATATTATCTCAATTGACTCATCCATATATTCCACAAAATAATGGTGTATCTTAAAGGAGAAATCAAATCCTATTGGACATGGTTCGATATATGATGAGCTATGTAGAGTTGCCTAGATCATTTTAGGGTTATACACTGGAAACTGCTGTTTATCTTTTAAATAGAGTTCTATCAAAGGCGGTTGATGTTACACTATATGAGATATGGTATAACTCATTCTTTCACATATCAAGGTATGGGGATGCCTTGAATATCTGAAGAGAATAATGTTAGATAAGTTTGAAGCTAAGTTTGATAGATGCTTATTTATGAGGTATCCAAAGGAAACTATGGGATACTACTTCCATCATTTTTTGAGATAAATGATGTTTGTTTCAAAGTATTTAGTCTTTCTAGAGAAAGAGTTTCTCATGAAAAATAGTGGGTGTAAAGTTGAACTTGATGAAGTTCAAGATCCACAAATTAAAGCAGATCAATCAACTAATCCCAGTTCTATTACTCATACTAATTAGATAATAGAAGAACCTATGGAAACACAAGTTCCTAAATGATCTACTAGGATCAAATGTAACACCTGTAAGTCTAAGTTCTATGAACAGTACCTTCTTGGCATGAATGGTGTTCTCTGCAGGTCGAGGCACTGTCACGAGGCCAAAAAGGGGCGTATTGGTCATAAAACTTTAACGGGCCTAAAAATGGGTAAAATGAAAGAGTTTAAAATTTTAGCAGAACTAATAAATCATTTTGGGTCAAGAACTAGTGAATGGAGAGATAAAATGAGGTTGTGCTAGGATAGCCCCAGGATGTGCCCGGACAAATCGAAAAATACTATACTTGAACCTCAAAAATTCCAATTAACATGAGGGAGAAGGAATTTTAATTTTCTAAGGTCATTTGATATTTTTTTTGAATATTTTTATTCTAGTGGGTGAATTGTGCCTAAAAGTCAATAGTGGAATTTTGACTTGAAATTTTACTTGGGCCTTAATAACACTAATTAAGGATTTTTAAAACTAAAATGAGTATTTTTGGAGGTCTAGAGAAATTTCTAAAGTTTAAAAGGAAATCGGGAGAAAACAGTCCGTTGGATCGCCATGTGTTATGATATGAGCCATCCATCTACCCCTATATAAGGGCCCACACATGTGAGGGGGTTACATGTGTGGAACCAACATCTTCTCCCCTATTTTTCTCCCAAGGCGACACCATATCTCCTTTCGCTCTCCTCCTTTTTTCCTTCTATTTCTCTCTCCTCCCACCACTAAAAATCATAAAACTTATATGGATTAGACCCTCTATGATCCTTAAAGTCTAATTTAAGTGAGAAATTTAGAGAATTTGGCTTGTAAAGAGACATATTCAACCTTGGTGAATAGTGACCAATTCTAATGTAAGTGTTTTTATTTCATTTTTTATTTTTATTTTAGGTAGTCTAAGGTATTTTAAGAGATTTTATGGTTTTAGATTTTCATTTAGAGTTATGTAGAATTTTTTAGGATTTTCTAAGTGGGAAAATTGTGTATGTTTAGGGTAAGAAAGGAACATTGAAGGAGAGCAAGCATCGAGGCACCAAAGTGGTAGAGAAAATGGTGTTTTCACACCTTATGTATATGGAATATAATCAATTTATGTGTGTCATGGGTTTTGGCATGAAAATGTGCATGTTCATGTGTATGGAAATGCTAAATTTTGATGTTAGACATGACTTTGATGTAAATTAATGACATGGATATGTTAATGGTGTAAAAGTAACATGGTGTGCATAATTTTAGGGAAAAGAAACTAGGTATATGTGTGTGCACGGTGTATGGCCAAATGGTGTACATAAAGTGGCATGGCATGTGTAGTTATATATATGGCATGTTAGGTATGGCAATGGCATACAAATGATGTGTATGAATAGTGCTTGGAAATAAATAATAATATTAAGATGTAAGGTATATAAACTTGGCAAATAATGACCTAACTGTGTGTGTAATATGTACATAAAGGATGACTAGTAATATGGAGACTATATATGTACCATTTGGTGGCATAAGTATGAGATATGTTTCATGAAAGATTATATAAAGAAATGATACAAGAATGATAAATTCTGGATTGGCCTGTTTAGTGCTATGAAAGGCATAATATTGTAAAATGACCAAATGAATAGTGATGTTGCAATAAGAGACCAAAAGTATGAACTTGTGTGAAATGACATGTAAAATGAAACTAATGTTATGATTGACATAAAATATAGTGAAAAGTAATTATAAATGACATAATTAGATAAGTAATAGTGATTGCCCCATCAGTTAGACACCCATTGGATGGGTTGATCGGTCAACTAGGGAGGTAGCAGCTGCTAGGTAGTTTGGTCCTTTTGGGGCCATTATTATTGGTTGATGTGATGGCAGGTGTAGCCGCTGAGGTTTTGAGATTAAACCCTGCACACTCGGGTATTGGGAGGTCCATTTATATAATCCTTACTACCTATTGGTTGTTTGTGGATATTGAGAGGTCCCACGGGGCTGATCCCTGCTATCCCACTTACAGATATTAAGAGGTCTACGGGCTGATCCTTGCTATCTACCAATTTGATATTGGGCGGTCTACAAACTGATCCCTGCTATCGGGCTAGGTAGGTGCAGCTATCGAGGTTCAAAATGTGGGCCACTACATAGGATAGATCCTGTTATCTAGTGTCTTAAAGTGTTATCTGTCTGTTATAGGCCTAAACTATATTAAACTTAACCACGATGACAATATTTGAAATTTAAATTGATAATTGAAATATTGCGTAGATTAAATTAATTAAACATGATAGATGATTTATGATTGGTTACTTACATGAATATAATTGGAGTGTATTTGCATGTGTGTACATGACCTCATACGTGTGCCTGCCTATATGACATAGTTTATTATATCTATTCCACCATTAAGTGCATACTCAATGTGTTGGTGTTCCAATTGTAGGCTATAGATGGGTAGCAGCTTTAGCGATGCTGATATAGTTGACCTAGAGTTCTTTATAGTATATTATTTTGATGCTTTTTGTAGTTTTGTTAGTCAGTCACTTATGTATAGTAGGTGTAAAGTCAGTTAGTGCATTATATTATAAAACTTAGATAGTTGAATTAAAAGGCTGTAGAATCTTGACTTTTATGGATATATGTATATATGTGCTTGTCTAGTTATTGATTGTCTATGGGTTTGAGACCCTATGTTTTGATGTGTGTTGGATGTTGTTGAGGTTTTGGGGGACCTAAAGGGTCCAGAAGATTAGTTGTGGTGTGGAAGTGTTATAGAAGTGTTTTTCTTATAGTAAAATTATTAGTTTTTCACCCAGGTAGCCGTTATGCTACCCAATTTTTTTGTAAAATGTTTAACAGACATAATTTGGAGTTTTATCAGACTAGAATAGGTAGTAATCAAAGGTTATATAGTAATAAACACTAGATAGTCAAGATAGGTCAAAGTTGGTCAAAGTGGCATAAGTACTAAATGAAGGATCCCCAAGGAAATCCAAGGATGGGTGACCTACGGGAAGTGGCACCTTTTGTCTGTTTCCTTTAGGAATGGGTACAGGGTGTTACATTTAGTGGTATCAGAGTGGGTTTAGGCATTTCTAGGTGTAGTATGCATGAGTGTATGAGTCTAGGCTTCTATTTTTAGGTCAAAGCTACATTGCATAAAGTTGATAAGTTTTTTCTGTATAGTGATATACGTGATAAGTGAATGGACCCTACCAAAGCGAGGGAAAGAGGTAGCCAGTCATGCTCCTACTACTATTCACGGCCCAGAGGTGAGTGCAGCCACACCAGAGCTGAGTAATGCTATTCATTAGCCACCACCTCAACCGTAGCCTCAAGCATAGGCCTCTCTAACCTTGCTGTAGCAGGTAATAGAGCTACTGAGACATACTGCAGTAATACCACTATCACTACCAGCTCTCACTCTTGCACCACCTCCACCAACTCCCCCAAAACTATAGAAGACTTACCTAGAAAGGGTAAAGAAGATGGCAGTAATGGACTTTCTAGGTGCAAGGGAAGATGATGCCATGAGAGCAGAGTATTGGTTGGAGTGGTCTATGAGGATTTTAGAGCAGCTAGAGTTTATAGAAGAGGAGTGCTTGAAGTGCTCTACTTCTCTTCTACAAGACGAAGCCCTCCACTTATGGGATGCAATTAAGAAGAGGAAGGTAGCAGTAAAGATTACATGGGAGTTCTTTTTGAAGGAGTTCCAGAAGAGGTACATTCTAGAGTCCCACAAGGACAAGGGGAGGTAGGAGTTCTTCGATCTAAAATAGGGATAGAGGTCAGTATCGGAGTATGAGAAGGACTTCTCTCATTTGAGTAGGTATGCGATGGAGTTCATACCCGCTAATGAAGAGAAGTGTAAGAGGTTCAAAAAGGGCCTCAATGTCGAGCTGAGGATGCATATTGCTATGACAAAGATCAAGGACTTTTCAGAGTGGGTAGCTACAACATATGACATAGAGGACATGTTGTAAGAGAAGAGAGAGTTGTTCCAGAGGAAGAGACCCTTTACTATAGGTCAGACTAGTTCAACCCCAGGAGGGGGTAAGAGACAGAGGGACTTCTAGCCCAGCCAATAGTCCCAGAGAAAGTTAGGACAACAATCTCAAAGGCAGGTTCCATCACAGAGGTCTGATCAAGCTTTTCCTCCTAAGCTTAGACCATCACAGCAGGCCTCGAGTGCTCTAGTATCCATAGCCAGAAGTGTACCTTTGACATGTGTGAGTTGCCAGAGGAGACACTAGGGTTAGTGCTGGTAGTACAAAAGGGGAGAGTGCTTCTTGTGTGGAGCCAAAAATCACTTTTAGAGAGATTGTCCTCAGAGACAATTAGAGGTGGTATAGACCCAGGCATCAATTATAGTAACACCAATCAGAGGACCAAGGTAGCCGAGACAGGAGCAACTGAGCACTAGCCAGAAGATGAGGTCTAAAATGAGAGCTCTGACACAGAAGTATGCTATCTGTGCCCGAGAGGAAGTAGAAGTGCTAGATGTCATTGCTAGTACTTTTCTTTATTTGATGCACTAGTATTAGCTTTAATTGATCCGGGATTGACACATTCCCACATTTACACCACCTAAGCATGAGATAGAGGACTAGAGCCAGAGTCTATAGACTTCGACATTCAAGTGAGTAACTTGATTGGGTAGAGGGTGATGGTGAACACAGTTTATAGAAATTGTCTTTTGATTATCTATGAGTAGACCTTTCTAGTAGATTTGATTGAACTTCCCTTTCATGAGTTTGATGTCATACTGGTTATGGATTGGCTAAAGCATAAAGCAGTGATTAACTCTGAGAGAAAAATGTTAAGTCTACAAACCATAGAGGGGCAAGAAGTGATAATTGTGGGTAAAAGAGACTCTATATCTAACATCATTTCAGCTATTACAGCCAGGCAACTCATTCAGAAGGGATGTGAAGCATTCTTAGCTTATGTGGTAGATACTAGTGCCATGACCCCTAACCTTGATCAAATACCAATCGTGTTTGAATATCTTAACATGTTCCCAGATGAGTTACCAGGATTACATCCACATCAGGAGTTAGACTTTAAGATTGAGATATATCCTAGCATGAACCCAGTATCTATTACACCATATAGGATGGCACCAGTAGAGCTGAAGGAATTAAAGGTGCAGTTGCAGGAATTGTTGGATAAAGGCTTCATCAGGCCTAGTGTATCACCTTGGGGAGCACTTGTGTTGTTTGTGAAGAAGAAAGATGGGTTACTTCAATTGTGCACCGATTATAGGCAATTGAATAAAGTGACAGTCAAGAATAAGTACCCGTTGCCTAAGATTGATGACCTCTTTGATTAGTTATAGGGTGCAGCATCTTTTTCAAGATAGATATGAGATTAGGCTATCACCAATTATGGATTAAAGAGAGCGACATTCCTAAAACTACCTTTAAAACTTGATACAGGCATTATGAGTTCCTAGTGATGCCATTTAGGCTCACTAATGCGCCAATAGCCTTCATAGATTTGATGAACCGAATCTTCAAGCCTTACTTAGATTAGTTTGTTATGGTGTTTGTAGATGACATCTTGGTGTATTCCAAAAGGAAAATGAACAACACCTTATAATACTATTAGAAACCTTAAGGGAGAAGCAGTTAAATGCTAAGTTGAGTAAGTGCAAGTTTTGGTTAGAAGAAGTAGCCTTTCTAGGTCACATTGCCTTAGCCGAGGGTATTAGAGTGGACTCGAGCAATGTTAAAGCTATGTTAGAGTGGAATCCTCTTAGGAATGTGATTGAGATTCAGAGTTTCCTAGGATTGGTGGGATATTATTAGAGGTTTGTGAAAGGCTTCTCAATGATTGTAGCTCCATTGACATAGTTGATAAGAAAAGATGTAAAGTTTGAGTGGGATGATAAGTGTTAAGCTATTTTTGACAGATTGAAGAAGATGTTGACATAGGCTCCTATCTTTACGCAGCTAGAATAGGGGAAGGAGTTTGTGATATATAGTGATGCTTCAGACAATAGACTTAGTTGTGTATTAATGCAATAAGGCAAGATGAATGCATATGCCTCTAGGCAATTGAAGCCTCATGAGAAGAACTATCCCACACACGACTTAGAATTAGCTGCCATTGTATTTGCATTGAAGGTGTGGAGACACTAATTGTACAAAGAAAGGTGTTACATCTACATTGATCATAAAAGCTTAAAGTATTTGCCCACATACAGGGAGTTGAATCTCAGACGACGGCCATGGATGAAGTTAATCAAGGATTATGATTGCTTGATCAACTACCATCTAGGAAAGGTGAACATGGTTGCAAATACTTTAAGTAGGAAGCTTATTGCCACTTTAAAGCTTATGCATGCTAGAGTAGAGTAACAACAGAAGATGTAATTTTGGTTGAAATACAGATTAAACCTGATTTTAGGCAGCAGATAAAGGAGGCCTAGTTTAGAGATGAATAGATGGTGCATACTATAAAAGTAGAGTTAAAGAAGGGAAGACGATAGGATTTGAGTTAAGCGATGATAGAAGTTTGTACTATCAGCACAGGTTGTGTATGCCAGAGGTGGATGGATTGAGAATGTAGATCCTGAAAAAAGCTTATGAAGCTCTATATTCCATGCACCCAGGAAGCACAAAGATGTATCTTGATTTGAAACCCCATTATTGGTGGCTAAGAATGAAGTGAGAGGTAGCTGAATATGTGGCTAGGTGTTTAACTTGCCAATAGGTAAAAGTGGAACACTAGGTTCCTTCTGGATTATTACATTCGATAGCAATCCTAGAATGGAAATGGGAGAAGATCACCATGGATTTTGTGATGGGTTGCCACTAACCAGAAGTAGATGTGATGCTATATGGGTGATAGTGGATAAACTGAAGAAGACAGCTCACTTCATACCAGTAAGGATGGATTATTCCTTAGAGAAGCTAGCTCGACTATACATTGATGAGATTATGCAATTACATAGAGTACCAGTAGCTATTATTTCAGATAGAGACCTGAAGTTCACTCCCAGATTTTGGAAGAAGTTACAAGAGGCATTAAGTACTCGATTGATGTACAACATAACATTTCTTCCTCAAACAGATGGACAGTCAGAATGGGTGATACAACTATTGGAGGATATACTACGCAGTTATGCAATAGAATTCAAAGGCAACTGGGATCAATACTTGTCATTGGTTGAGTTTGCATACAACAATAGGCACTAGGCCAACTTACGAATGGCACCTTATGAAGCTTTATATGGTAGAAGGTGTAGGACTCCTATTTGTTGGAGTGACATGGGGGAAAGTAAGATTGTCAAATCTAACTTAATTAGAGATATAGAGGAGAAAGTTAAAATTATAAGAGATAGGTTGAAAGCCACCTCAGATCGACAAAAGTCATATGCTGATTTGAAATGGCAAGACATCGAGTATGAAGTCAGTGATCGAGTTTTCCTAAAAGTGTTGTCGTGAAAGAAGATGCTCAGATTCGATAAAAAAGGAAAACTCGGTCCCAAATTCATTGGGCCTTATAAGATCACAAAATGAGTGGGACCCTTGGCATATAGATTGGCATTGCCACCTAAGCTATAATAGATTCACAACATTTTCTATGTATCGATGTTGAGGCGATACAGATTAGATCCTTCGCATGTAATAGCTGCAGAGGAGATACAGGTATAGCCAGACTTGACATATAAAGAGGAACTACTACAAATTTTGGCTAAGGAAGTAAAGCAGCTGAGGAACAAGTTAATTCCCTTAGTGAAGGTGTTATAGAGGCACCACAAAATGACAAAAGCCACTTGGGAGAGTGAGGAGCAGATGAAGGTGCAAATCCATATCTCTTCACATCATGTAATTTTGAGGACAAAATTTCTTAAGAGGGGAAGAATTGTAACGCCTATAAGTCTAAGTTTTATGAACAGTACCTCTTTGGCATAAATGGTGTTCCTTGAAAGTTTGGGCATCTTCACTAGGCCAGAAAAAGGCGTATTGATCATAAAACTTTGACGGGCTTGAAAATTGACAAAATGAAAGAATTTAAAAATTTAGTAGAACTAATAAATCATTTTGGGTCAAGAACTAGTGGATGGAGAGATAAAATGAGATTGTGCCAGGACAGCCCCGAGATATGCCCATACAGACTTGAAAATATATACCCTAAACCTTAAAAATTTCAATTAACATGAGGGAGAAGGAATTTTAATTTTCTAAGGTCATTTGGTATTTTTTCTAAATATTTTATTCTAATGGGTGAGTAGTGCCCAAAAGTCAATAGTGGAATTTTGACTTGAAATTTTACTTGGGCCTTAATGACACTAATTGAGGATTTTTAAAACTAAAATTAGTATTTTTAGAGGTCTAGAGAAATTTCTATGATTTTTTGAATTTTCAAAGGAAATCGGGAGAAAATAGGCCGTTAGATCACCACGTGTTGCGATTTAAGCCATCCACCTACTCTTATATAAGGGCCTACATATATGAGGGGGTCACATATGTGGAACCAACATCTTCTCCCCCATTTTTCTCCCAAGCCAACACCATATCTCCTTTCTCTCTCCTCCCACCACCAAAAATCATAAAACTTACATGAATTAGACCCTCAATAATCCCTAGAGTCTAATTTAAGTGAGAAAATTAAAGAATTTGGCTTGTAAAGAGAGATATTGAACCTTAGTGAATAGTGACCAATTCTAGTGTAAGTGTTTTTATTTCATTTTTTATTTTTGTTTTAGTTAGTCCAAGGTGTTTTTAGAGATACTATGGTTTTAGATTTTCATTTGGAGTTATGTAGAATTTTTTAAGATTTTCTAAGTGGGAAAATTGTGTATGTTTAGGGCAAGAAAGGAACATTGAAGGAGAGCAAGCATCTAGGCACCAAGTGGTAGAGAAAAGGGTGTTTCCACACCCTAGGTATGTAAAATAGATTCAATTTGTCATGTGTTTTGGCATGAAAATGTGTATG
>CANXYI010047916.1:0-10563 GCA_948208565.1 Hura crepitans
TTATGTTATAAATTTAAAGGCCTGCTATAGGGACTCAAGAAGGGAAACTAGAAATGCCCATCCAAGGATAAAACATGCAGTTCAAAAAATGGTGAACTGATTTAAAGGTTCCCTTTTTCTACTACAATTAGGCTTTATAAATAGATGAGATTTTTTTCTGCATTTCAAAAAAAAATTTCTCTTCTTTCTCTTTATTTTTTTGTTATACTATCTAAATGCATGTATAGAAAAAACCTCTTCTTTTAGGCTTATTCTTAAGCAGAATAAATTTTTAAGTCTCTGATCCTTACTTCATTCAATATTGTTATCATTGTTTGATCCTTTTTCTCCAAACTTAATCGGTTAAGTTCTAAATCTGACACATCTTCCTTGGTAATCGATGTAATAATTGTTGTTTTTTACTTTTATTTTATTTATTTTCGTATGTTTAAAGGATGTTACATTTATTCAGTGATTATTTCAATATATGGCTTAAAATACTGATGTGTATGCTATTTGTAATAACATAGGTATGTCTATTTTAGTGGTTACGTTAATTTCATCCTTACTGCCTTGATTTTTAAGGTTGATTTCTTTATTGATTTATTTGTTATTAGATTGTTTTTGGTAAAAAAAAATTTCTCTTAGTTTTATTATTTTTGGTTGACGAATTTACATCTTCTCTGAAAATTCATTAGGTAATATTTACATGTTAATCATTAAACCATTTCAAACCTTCTCATTCTTTATTTGATATTTTTATGTTTTCTAATTTATTCTTCGCTTTTATTAGAACACAAACGTGATCATGATTTGATCGGAAGAAAAAGCTTTAAGTTGGTTCTATCGAAATCATAGTGGATTCAACATTTATTAAGCTAAGTTTTATGTTCTTCCTTTATACTGTAATATAAGCTTGTATTCTTTAAGTCTATATTTTTTCTTTCGACATATTTGAATACATGTGTAAACATGTTTGCCCATACAGTGCTTTTGTTTGTTTTGTTACTAAAAGTCAAGAACTTGTAATTTATGAAGTTGACAGTTTTTTAGTATTTGATAAGTACTGTCCTTTTCTGTGCTCATTGTTATTATTATACTATTAAAATTGCTATGGATTTCCAATCAATCTTTTTGTTGTGGATGAAGTATGAAATTATTTTTTCACTTTCATGAATCGTAATTCATAGGCTTACAGCTTTAGACTTAAATAAAGAAAAGTCCATGGAATAATATAAGATGTTTCCATCATAGCTTCATACTTCTACCATTACCACATGCCAATTAATTATGCCATTCATCTTTTATATATTTCATATCTAAGTTCATATTTAAATAATTAAAGCTTTTAATATATATACATTCCTATAAAGTTTTACTTGCATATTATTTAATTTAGCTTTTATAGTTATATATTTCCCTTTCTAAACTTCTTAACTTTTTATGATTGAAAGTTTGACTTCAAAAATCATGACTTTTAAACTTTCCACAACTTAAAAAAGAAATTATAAAATTCTTCCAATAGTACATTCATATTTCCTTTAAATTAGACTCTTTTCCATTCCAATTCATCTTATGAATAATTGCTTTCCTTGCTTGAACAAATTACTAATTACTTTATTAATTGACCATAATTTATTATTGTTTGTGTCCCTTATGTTTTCCTTGGGCTGATCAAATCAAAACAGCTGAAGACTTAACCTAAGCCTCACTCCTTGAGTCCCAAAAGATGAGAAGGAAGCTAGAGGAATCTAGGGCCACTCCTTTTTTATTAGCCTAGGAGGAGTGAGTTAAGCACCATAAGGTAAGAGTCGCCACCCGACCGAGTCGAGAAATACCTTATAGAGCCAAAATCAGAGCAATTTAAAACCCTACTCTTATTTATACCTCAAATTAATATGGAAAATTGGTTTGAATTTATGACATTATTCCTTTTCTCAAGTGATGTTTTACAATTAAAATAAATCACATATTCACAAATGAGAATTTATAAAATATATTTACAGAAAAATAAATAGGTGCTTGGATTGAAATATCATACATGAAATCGGGCTACTGATTGTTTTGAGAACTTTGTTTCTCGTATGCCATTTTGGAAAAATGGATTTTATTGTAGTGACCTTACATTGAACTCGGGTGATTGATTCGAGAACTTTGGTTCTCGTATGCTAGTTTGGAAAAATGGGTTTTATTGTGATGACTTTTATTTGAAAAAATGGTTTGAGAACTTTGGTTCTCAAATGTTGATTCTAGAAAATAGACGTAATTTTTATGAAGAATGAACCGAAATTTATTTTATTACCAAAATACCAATTTATTGGGTAAAAATATGATTTTGATTATTATTTCTTTTTAATGTGTAAAATCATTTTTCTACCTAATTCGACATTCGTGGAATATTTCGGGGTTGAAATTGGAAGTATCATACATAAAATCAAGTGATGGATTTAACTTGAGAACTTTAGTTCTCACATGCCAATTTTTAGAAAATAATTTTTCTTTATTATAACCTTTATTAAGGAAAATTAAAACCCATTTTATTAATAAAATGCAAATTAATTAAATAAAAATATGTTGATTATTTTTTCCAATCGCATGAAAAATCATTTTTCTAATTATTATAGCATTTACATAATATATAGGGAAATAATTCAGCAATAAAAATATAATACATGGCAATTACCTAAAATACAATCTAATCGAATAAATAAATAAAAATAAAATTACATTTGGCAAAGCCTAAAATACAATCTAACAAGAAATAGGCAATAATAAAAGCAATTAGTAGAAAAATGCACAAAACGTAGAATAAAATAGATAGCAGAAAATAATAGGTGTCGAAAAATTACTTCACTAAGATTTAATAAGTTATCAAAAAATATAGCACTTGGATCCTAAATAATCAAATAACTCGCATCACAACAACAAAAATAATATATTAGTATGCAAAGCAAAAATAAACACACTAACGAAAATTAAATAAAAATAAACAGTCGCAAAAATATAAAAAATTACACAAATAAATTACCACATTTAACTAGTAGATGGATAATGCAAAAACAAAAAATAAAAATAGCAAAAATGACAAAAATAATATTTTTTTGATACAAAGCACAAAATAGAAGAACAGACAGAAATAGAATAAAAATGGATAGTCACAAAAATATAAAATATTGCCTAAATAAATTATCACATCGAACTATTAGATGGATAATGCTAGGGGAAAAATAGAAATAGCAAAAACAACAAAAATAATATGCTTGGATGTGAAGCAAAAATACAAGAATAGATAGAAATGTAAATAAAATGAGCAACCGCACAAATGTAGAAAATATGGCACAAATAAATTATCACATCTAATTGGTAGATGGATAAAATGGAAAGAAAAAAATGAAAAATAATAGAAAAATGAGTCAATTAACACACTGATTATATTTGCTTTCAAAAAGATCTCGATTGGATTGAAAACGATGCTTGAATCTTCAAAAAATCTAAAGAAATGGTGTAGAAAGAGTTTTTTTTTGCCTTTTTTTTTGTATTTTCTCTCTCTAAAAATTTTTGTCTCTCCTTAAAATGACTAACCTTGACTCAAAATGACCTATTTTGTACTTATACATGACTTTTGAGGTAGATAATGGCTGTTTTGGGATAAAAACAGCCTTTTTGAACTCAAAACAACCATTTTCATAAGCCAAAATGGCCGTTTTCAACTCAAAATGGCCGTTTTCATGAGCTAAACGGCCGTTTTCATGAGCAAAATGGCTATTTTCATGAGCAAAACGGCTGTTTTGGCCATTTTCGGCCCAAGTAGGCATTGCTCATGTGGAACGGTCCATTTTAGGCCTAAAACAGGCATTTCTTGTTTCGAAACAACCTGTTTTGGGCCAAAAAAGCCGTTTTTTATTTTTTTTAAGGAAAATTTTTTAGATCTTCAGTTCAAACATAAAAAATCTATTTTTCAGTATTTTTGTCCTTTTCATCATCTTTAGGAAAATCGAACATAAGAGCTCTAGAGACCTAGTGTCTACACTGACCTATTGTTAACCATAACTTCTATGTCAAGGATTTCTAATGCTAACCCTTGGTCTTATGCCCATTCAATACATATATATGAGTGTTAAGACCTTGGATCTATGAATGCTAAAGCAAGAGAATCAATGAGAAGAAAGGTATCCACTATCACATTGGGTGAATCTAGCTCATATGTAGTGCAGATGGCATACTACCTGGCAAGAGCACTAGGCTCTACACTACTCCCAATCCTAGCTCTATGAATACCGCCTATCTTCTCTCTCTTCAATCAAGCTACTTCAAGAAATCTCTAATGAAATGACCTATTAAACTTTACCTAAAATATACTCTAAGCTTAGTTCTCCAACACTCCCCTCTATGTCTTCTATGGCATGTCTAATGCTTAGGTAACTGATTACTCTAAGTTATGGATATTAGAGAATTAGCAACATGAGACTGTAGTTGCTTTACTTTACTTTGAGCTCTTTGTCTCTATTTTTATGACTAACCTTAATTTTAGGTCTAATATAGTGCCCCAAATTGACTTCTCTTAAAGTTCTTATTTATATGCTATGCTTTACTGGCTGATCCCTTACCATATAATCTCTTCTTCTAGTTGAACTCCCATCTCAACTTTTAAACCTCCTCTATAACATGAGAAGCTACAACTAATGGAGAGAAATCTCTAATCTTTATAGAAGTTATGTGCATCTTAATCTCCCTATTTAGCCTCTTTTCAGACCATTTGCACCTATCAACTTCTATCTACTCCATATCCTCGACATATCTACTTAGCATAGCAAAGTCCTTCTCCTACTCTGGTATAAACCTTTAACATTATTTAAGATCTACAAACTCATGCCTTTTGTGTCTAGGTAATGCTCAATAATATATTTCTTTTAAAACTCTTCAAAGAAGGAATCCCATGTCACATTTGCTTCATTCCCATGCTTGATTAAGGCATCCCGCCACTTAAAAGCTTCATTTTGTAAAAGAGTGGTTACATATATGACCTTCTCCTCAAGAGTACACTTCAATTGCTATATCATCCAAATAGTCTGATCCAACCAATATTCTATCATAGCAATATTTGCCACTCTTCTACCCTTGAAGTCCTTAACTTTTATCTTCTTAATCCTCTTGAGATTCGTCTTTTAAAGTGCCTAATGTAATGATAGTGGTTGCTAAATTGGTGGAGGTGGTACTGTTGTATCCTATATCATTAAATCCAATATTTCTTATAGAAAAATTAGTAGTTCTTAAGCCACTAAAGATGCCTACCTATTATCACTTCTAGAAATAGTCTCAACCCTAGCATCCCCTTAACCAACTATTATTAAAGGATAGCTATTAAATTCTTTTATCACTATGTGGTATAGACAAACTAATCTTTAATCTATAGGACAAAGAATAACTTATAAGCTTCAATATCATACTATCATGTGATACATGTTTCTAAACCTATGGAACTTGTATATAACACTTAAAAATCAAGGAACACCTAAACTAGAGCTCTAATAGCCCTAAATGTAACACTACTTACCCGATTCGATTACAGAACCTGAATAAGAAGCGACACACAAAGTGACATCTATACTTACTTTCTCTATAACCTATTATAAATTAAAACCTTTTTTAGAATCATTAAATTATATATTAAACCATTGAAAACATTTAAAAATAAAAATTATATTATAAATTTTTAGAACAATTTTAGGAATCCTAGTTTCAAAAATTTAGTAGCTTAATAGCTATACTAGGACACTATCCTAAAATGAATAGTAATTTATAGGTTTAAAAAATCACTTTTATATATCACGAACAAAATCTCAAACACAAATCGGTCCTTCTAATGATCCAACAATATCAAAACAATCTAATCAACATACCATGGGATGATATTTCATGCAAGAATAAAACACAACCTAAACTTGCTTTAAAAGTTACAAAAACATTTACATCCTAGATTAGGCCTAATTCTCTCATGCTACATATAGGTGCCACTACTTAATTACATCATATAATATATATATATATATATATATATATATATATATATATATATATAGATGTTGATGATTTGACTTTAATCTAGTTCTTTAACCTACGCATTGCAAATAAAATGATGTGTTAAGAAAATTTGCTTAGTGGTGTAATCAAGGAAATTTAAGTGCACACACATTCACATTCATATATGTATAATGATGATAAAAGAATATGCAACTATATGTGAATAAAATGTAATAATTAAAATAAGTAGGATGTATGTGTATGACTCGAACTTTATAAAGTATGCACATTATCATAAGCAAACATCCAACAACTATTATTGAATCTCAATTATTAACCTTTTCAATGTGAACATCAAAATTAAACACATTTTATGCCTATACATAAGAAAACTCATAACTATAGTGGATAATGGGGACACCTAGGCCACCAAGACTATTAAGACCATGAAGGCCTAGAAAACTAGACTTGAAGGTCATCAGGACTACGAAAGTCTACTAATCTGAATCCAAAGGTCACTAGGACTATAAAAGCCTAAAATTATCATCATAAGAGCCATAGGTCATAAAAATCAACATAAGACCCATAAGTCATGACATTAAGTAAAAAAGTGCTGTAGCTGCTACTAAATCGCTAGTTGACCAATTAACCAATCTAATCTATGTGATTAACTTGTATAGGTTAGTCATCAAATTTTATTTTCTTGGTTTTTGCATTTTAAGTATCTTAAGTAAATTTTTAAAAAAGGTTAGGCAAATAAATGACAAATCTAGAAATGATATAAATCTTTAGATTCTTATTGTGATTCACAACATACATATAACCTACACAAATTGACATATCTATACATGTTTACATAAGCACATATGCATATGTTAAATAACATGAACATATACTAATTAGGACATTAACATAAATTATGCCATCATATCATTCTCATAAACATTATACTCATTTTGCTCATATATCTGTGACTACTATCAATTTATAACATAATTTGCAAACTTAGGTCATAAAGCCCACTATGACACCACTTACCCAATCCGATCTCCGGACCTGAATAATGAGAAACACACAACCTTCATCCTTTTTACTATTTATTTAGTTTACTTAAAACCTTTCTACTTAACTCTCACATGATTAACATAACTATACAAAAAAGTCTTTAACAAAGAGTTTTTACTAGGTTAACTATCTTATGATCATTATCTTAGAAATTCAGTAGCATAACAGTTGTACCGGTGAGATAATACAGATAATGAATAGTTACTTACATTAGGAAAACACTTCTATAATCTTAATATCCAATAATATCCATCATAATCATTTTAATTAACTAGACATACATATCCACCAACTCATTCAACTCATAGATTAGCCGTATAAATGTTATATCTCATACATACATCATAAATTAGAATCAATAGCTATGTATCATCATAAATCTTTGTAAAACCCGTTCATAAAAAGTTTATACATCTTTTATACAATAATTACCTAAATATCATTTTAGAAATACATATGAATATTAGAATACATCTTTATCTAGAATCGTACATCAATCCCATAATATTGCTCTGAACTCTTCTCTAGAAATCCTTCCATCATCTATTTGTAGATCCTTGAGATCTGGTAACTTATGAAACCTATACATCATGAACAATGATGCGATAAGCTTCATAAGCTTACTAACGTATCCAGTATAGTATGGCACATATAATGCATGCAATATCATTCATGATATATTTAGCAGTTAAATTCAATAATTAATACACCCTAATATCACTTATAATTAGATGTTCTTTAACCTTAATATGAACACATTTATATCATACACCATATATTTAATGGTTTAAATAAAATAAACATGGATAGTATATAGCTCTACCATGCAACAAATCAATGTTTTATAATATATGTATAGGCATAAGAAATTAAGACATTTCTATAATGTTAGAAATCCTAACATGGAAGCATCTCTAATACTTCTCTAACCATATTATAATCACATACTATATTATTCTATCATATCATAACATCTCTTTATGCCATACATTTCACAAATTATGCTTCAAACATAATATAGTCATCATAAAAGACCATTCACCCATTACACCATTCATGCATAAAACTTATATTTCATTACATTACACATAGCATTACATGTCTTTATGATCACTCACATTCATAAGATCATGCATTGTTTGTAGCATACATAATATGCAAGATAAACTATATGTAAAGAGGAACTAACATCTTTTCTTGCATATGTCAATCATAAGATTCATACAATAATGTAATTATTCTCATTTTATTATTTCTTGTTAGCATATATAATTTAATTATCATTCTCTTTACTTTAATTTACTTTGCCTATAGCTAGTAGACAACTCCCAAAATTGGATATCAGGATCTCAACCTTAAAGGTCTCATAAGTGTGAAGTGGTCCATATTTTAGACCTTGACATCTATAGCACTATCATAGATTCGAAGATCAAATACATTAGACCTGAATGTTAGAGCATCGACATAGGACTCAAAGGTCAAACATAGGGTAGGCCATTATGACCTCTATAACCCTAAGGTCCATCTACCAACATCAGTTCAAAAATTGAGCATAATATACACCTATAAGTCAGCATAAATCATAACTCTAAGACCACACATAGCATGTGTCGATGGATAAATATATGTAGTGGCCCTATTGAACAATTTGTTGATTACACCTACATACAAATATGTGTATACAAATATGTGCAGTGGTTCTATTGGACCCTGTAGTGGCTACACCTGTATAGTTGTACAGTACCAAATCATAGCTTACACGGTTGTACTTGAATAATTCACACTGAAGTACCCTAATAGCTCCTATCATCTCTCTAGTTGACTAGTCAACTATCTAATCTAAGTTGTTATACTTTTATAGGCCATTACTTAATTATGTTTCACATGATTACATATATTATGATCATCCATTCATTATATCTCATAATTAAAGTTTCATAAGCTTTAAGCATCATATCATGCTTCCACAAGATTTTAGGTGCATTCAAGCATCACCCATAATATATGTTAGGCCCTTAGGCATTACAATATGATATATCAAGAGACCAAGTCTCATCTAGGCCATTCAGCCATCTCATATGCTCAATATACATTATGGTGTTTCACAACTACCATATGTCATACATATCATCTTTCCATTCCTCACGTAATATTTATACATTCATTACTTTCAAGCTTTATTTTATTTCATTAGAATCATATTTTTTTATACGATTCATGGCATATCTATGTCTCATGAAATCTATGTTGGGCCATTCAACTTATCTATCATGGGAAACACAACATTTATTATTTTTCATTAGCCATACTAACAACAATTCTCATTATCATTTTCATGCACAATATTAAGAATCATTCATCTCATGCTTAATAGAAAGCATAGACACACATGATTACATTACAAGCCTTAACATCCTATATACATCTGACATGTATTTCCTCATATTACATAAATCATCTCACATATATATAAATGATATATACATTTATATACACAAATTATCAGATTCATGCATAATATGTAATCATACACATACATGTGTATATTATAGCACATTTAGCCACTATGCCTCCTAGCATTCTAAAACGTCTTTCACTTACATCATCCAATATTTTCTATGCCTATGTCGGTATCCTCATCCATTCATTGCCATAAAATAAGCATAGCAAGCCAAATGTGCAACATACATGCAAACTATGCACATTCCATCACCATACATCATTTTTATCATTTTTATCACATTAGATGCTTTACTATACATCTATAACATCATATCGTGTGATATATATACATATAATCACCATTTATGATCATTTAATATAAACACACTAGTTTACATATTGCTAATACATTAGGGCATATGCAAAATTTCATAAATTATTTCAGTTACGAATAAAACATGACATATATTTATTCTGTGTCATCTTTAGCTTTTATACATAACAAGCAATAAGCACATTAGATACAAGACTCAATATGGCTCATTTCTAATCATTACTCTAGAGGTTACTCTAGGCACTTATCATTCTATTTTAGAGGTTATTCTAGACTTCAAAGATTCTCAATATTAAAACATTTAGCCTTAAACAACAACAACATAATGATATATGCTTTAAAGGTAACATGCCAAAAGTCATTTCAACATTATCAAATAAATCCATACACATTCATCATATGCTCTTTCACACTTAGAACATGTATCATATCTCATAATTTCCTTTTATCATGTCCATTTCATTTATCTTAGTAAAATGCACTTAAAGTATTCTTATTCCATCTTAATCACAGTAAATATATCATGATTATTCATAAATATATATAATTACATCATAACATGTTTTCTACTCTAGATGTTGCTCTAAGCAGCCCAGACTTGCTGCTCTAATGATTACTTTAGACTACATAGGCCTACTACTTAAATAATTGCTCTAGACAGCACAGACCTTCTGCTCTAATAGTTGGTCTAAATAGCACAAACCTATTGCTCTAGTGGTTGC
>CANXYI010047996.1:0-10790 GCA_948208565.1 Hura crepitans
ATATATATTTTATAGTCTCTTTAACCATATTATTTCCCATAGCTTTTAGGTCTTTTCATTTTAATTTCATCCTTTTCTCAAAAATATTTCAACATATACCTTTAACCTTATTATGGGTTAACACACACTAAAATAGAAATAATAGACTTTTACATGCTAACCCACTAGTGGGCTAATGTGCAAAACTATGAATTCAGACTTTTTCAGCATTAAGCCGCTAGTGGGCTAATATGTATGAACCCTTCAGAGAGTTAATATATAAAAGTGAATAGTTATACTTCCACTCTATAACATTAGTGTGACCCAAATCTTGAGTGACACTATTCACATCCTAGAAAGTATTGTTCATAATACTAGGATTTCGGGGTGTTACAGAGATAAACTCCCTAAATGTGATAGTTGGTATTTTATTTTATTCATTTAATTTTTTTTGGCATTGATTGGTCATGTCCACACAATTCTCTATTTGCACCACACTGGTATGGGATAGATGGTTAAAGTTAGAACCTCTAGACATAGATATCATAGTTAGTAATCCTATAAGGAAACATATGGTGGTTAATAAGGTGTATAAGAATTATGCCTTAATTTTTTAAGGATAGATCTTCCCTAAAGATCTTATCGAGTTACCCTTCAATGAGTTTGACATTATATTAGGTATGGATTGGCTATCCAAACACTATGCTATGGTGGACTGTAGACAGAAGAGAATTACACTTTATACAATAGATTGGATTGAAATGATAGTGGTTAGTGAGAGAACATATTTTATATCTAATGTTATTTCTGCATTGATGGCTAGGCAAATGATATGAAAGGGTTATCAAGCATAGTTGGTACATATGGTTGATACCAAAAAGGCAAGAACTGATTTAAGCCAAGTATCTATGGTAGCAAAATTTCTATATATTTTTCTAAATGAGCTATTAGGGTTATCACCAAAGCATGAACTTGAATTTGCCAATGAGGTATGCCCATACACAATACTAGTATCAATAAACACATATAAAATGACACCTATAGAGTTCAAGGAATTGAAGGTACAATTGTATGAACTATTAGACAATGGGTTTATTAGATTGAATATCTCACTATGGGGAGCACCTATCTTGTTTATGAAAATGAAAGATGGCTTTTTATAACTATAGGTAGATTACAAGCAATTAAATAATGTGACAATCAAGAACAAATACCTATTACAAAGGATTGACTATTTATTTGATCAACTTACGGGATTTAGTGTTTTCTTAAAAATTGATCAAAGATCTAGGTATTAACAACTTATGATAAAATAATCTGATGTGTCAAAAATAACCTTCCGCACAAGATTGGGCATTATGAGTTCATCATAATGAATTTTGGGTTTACTAATAACCCAATAATATTCAAGTACCTAATGAATAGAATATTCAAGCCATACATATATCAATTTGTTGTGGTGTTCCTTGATGACATCTTGGTTTACTCTAACACTAGAGGAGAACATGAGCATCATCGCATGTTTGCATTACAATCATTGAGAAAAAATAAGCTTTATGCCAAATTAAGTGAAAGTTTTGGCTTAATGAAGTAGCTTTCTTAGGACACATTGCCTTAGATGATGGAATTAGAGTGTAGCTACGTAAAATCAAGGCTATAGTAGAATGGAAACTTTTAAGGAATGTGATGAAAGTTAGGAGTCTCTTGGGATTAGCAAGTTAGTACAGGCAGTTTGTTAATAAGTTTTCAATGATTGTAGCTCCTATAACACAATTATAATGGAAGGTTGTTAAATTAGTATGGGTTTATAAATGTTAAAAAAAATTTAACCAATTGAAAACCATGTTGACAGAAGCTCTTACTCGTACACAAACAGCGTTAGGGAACAACTTTGTCATTTACAGTGAATCTTCTCATAATAGAGTTCAATGTGTAATGATGCAAGATGGCAAGGTGGTAGCTTATGCATTTTGATAATTGATTCCACATAAAAAACTATCCAACCTATGATTTAGAATTCACTACCATTGTTTTTACATTCAAAAATATGTAGGCATTATCTTTATGGTAAGAAATGTTATATGGACATGGGCCATAAAAGTTTGAAACACCTACTTACCTAAAAGGAATTAAACTTAAGGCAATGAAGGTAGATAGAATTGATAAAGGATTATGATTGTTAAATGGATTGTCATCCAAATAAAGCAAATGTTATAGCTAATACACTTAGCAAAAATATTTATTTACCCTAAAAGCAATGAATATCAAATTGAAGTACAAGGTGGATGGAGCCCTATTAGAAAAATTATAGGTAAAGCATTGCCTAATTTAAAAAGTAAAGGATGCTCAGAAAGATGACAGTCAACTCATGCATATAATAGGTTTGATTAAAGATAGGAAACTAACTAAACTTGAGATTGATGTGGATGGATGTTTATACTATCATGATCGATTATGTGTGCTAGACATAGAGGATATTAAGAAATAGATTTTATAGGAGGCTCATAATTCTCCATACATGATTTATCCAAGGAGCACAATGTGTACCTTGACTTGAATCCTTATTATTGTTAGCCTAGAATAAGAAGAGATGTAGTTGAGTACTTAACTAAATATGCTAAAGCTAAACACCAAGTTCTTTTTAGATTGCTTCATTCCATAGCACTGCAAGTGTAGAAATGGGAAAGAGTTAAGATGGACTTCATAGTTGGGCTACTTATAAATAGTAATAAATGTGACACAGTATGGGTAGTTATTGATAGGTTGATAAAGATAGCACACTTTATCTTAGTATGAATGGATTACTATCAGGAAAAGCTTCCATAATTATACATTAATGATATTGTGAGATTACATGGAATACTAGATTTTAACATACCAAGTCAAAACTCGAGGTTCACATTTTAATTTTTGAAGAAACCACATAATGCCTTGGGTACTCGACTTGCATTTATTATAACATTCCATCCATAAATAGATGGAAAAATTGATTAAGATATTCATATGCTAAAAGACATGTTAAGGACCTATAACATTGAGTTTAAAGGCAATTAGGACCGATATATATATATCTTTGTAAGAATTTGCATATAACAATAGTCATTAAGCGAGTTTAGGAATAACACCATATGATGCTTTATATGATAGAAACTATAAAAGTCTATTGTGTTGGAGTGAATTGAGTAAGAATAAAATGATAGGACCAAACAAAATCATTGATGCAAAAGAAAAAGTTAAGATCATTAGAGATAGATTGAAAGCAATAGACATAGGTAAAAAATCATAAGCAAATTTAAAGAGGAATTAGATTGAATATGAGGTGGGAGATAAGGTCTTCCTTAAGGTATCACCTTATAAAAAGATACTTTGGTTTGGAAAAGAAGGTAAGGTAAGTCCAAGATTCATTGGTCTTTATCAAATAACAAAACATTTGGGACTAGTGGATATTGATTACCATTGCCTCATATATTGTAACAAATCCATTATGTTTTTCATGTCTCATTATTAAGGATATATAGATCTGATCCTTTATATGTGTTATTAACAAGGAAGATAGAGATACAACCAAATCTTTCATATAAGGAGGAACTAATCAAAATTTTGGTGTGTGAGGTGAAAGAATTACGCAACAAAGTAATGCCGTTGGTTAAAGTACTTCAAAAGCAACACAACACAAAAGAGGCAAAATGGGAAAATGAATAACAAATATGGGAATAGTATCCACATTTATTTGAACTAGGTAATTTTGAGAACAAAATTTCTTTATGAGGGGAAGAAAAATGTAATGTTCAAAAATCCTAATTTTGCGAATAGTACTTCCCAATATGTGAATAGTGTTTCTTGAGAAATGGGTCCTACTAAGGTGATTTAGAGGAAGTATTAATCTTAAAACAATATTGAGTGAAAGTTGAAATAAAAATAAAGTCATTAAAGTCATTAAAGATGTACTTAAATTTTTTTTTTGAAAGTGTGCTATGAATAGTAACCTAGTTTAAGCTTCAAAATAAAGTATTTGGGTTGTGCTCAAAATGACTTGGAAATAGCATAACCTTCAGGTAAAAAAATTCTAAGTAAGCTAATGGTACAAAAATTGAAATTTTCTAACCTCGACAAGTAATTTATTTAAATTAAATGAAAATGCAATTTATTAACTAAATGCATTTCCATTAGTTTTTAAGCACGAGATTTTAAGGATTGGCAAATTGGGAATTTTCTAAATATATGATGTTATAGGATGAATTTTTAGAAGCCTTAAAATTTTAATTTTAATTTTTAAAGCACTGAAACTAACAAAAATAATTCGTAAAAATTGGATTACCATGTGCCAAAATCATGGCCTTTAAAGAACATTATGCAAATAGTGGTTTCACATGATTTTTATATATCATATCACATAAGTCATCTTCCTCTCCCTATATTAATACCTAATGCCATCTCCCTTTCTTTCTTTCTTTATTTTTTTCAATACTTCCTCATTTCTCATGACCAATCTTTGATTTGTAACAAAAAATTTATCTTCATCACCTTAAGAGCATTGATTTAATGTCAAACAAGCAAGAACAAGGTGAATTTAGGGGGAAATTAGGGTTGCAAGATTTAAGGTTTCTAACTTTTAAATATAGGCAAGTAAAATTTTTGAACCTTAGTCTTTTTCGAAGTAATTAAGCATGCTTAGTTTAATGGTTCTAGCATTATTTTTTAGTTTTACATAGTCTAGAATTTTCTAATCTAAATCTTAATATGTTTTTAGAGAAATGGGAATATTCACATATGAAAGGAAAAGTGAAGCTTTGAGGTATCTTTTGGGAAGCTGAGTAATCACTTTTTAAGTGCACTAGATACAATATGTTTACATATTGGTGTTTTTGATTTTTCAAGAATTTGTGTGTAACCCTAAATTAAAAGTTTAGGCATTTGGTTAGGCCTAAAAATGCATAACAAGTTAGATTTAGGTTTATGTCATGCTAAATAAGTGAAATGAAAGAAATTTAAGCTAAAATAATTTAGTTGGTGTAACCTTAATTTTGCCTGAGTTGTGTATGTAAATAGATATTAACATAATTAATGTAATTAATGTTAGTGTATAAAGCACTAAAGGATGTTGAACTTAATTGTAAAGGTAAATCATGATTTAGAGTTAAAGATTAGTCGATGATATATGACATCATATATTGAAATAATGAAGTGTATATGTATATGTGATAATATAAGTGACAAGTTATGTATGTTTAAATAATGTAACTTGTAATGTATTTTAGAATAATGGTAAAATGAAAAATAGAGATTAAGTTATAAGATGAACTATAAAAGATGACTACTTAGGCTTAATGAGAAGAGACAATGTTAATAATGAGTTAATGTCATTGAATGTAATACACGTAGTAAATCATGAAATGGAAAATGGAAGGTTAACTAGCAAATGCTAATCAAGTGTTTATATAAATGGACAAAGATATGGAATGATAAGCATAAGCTATATAACTTATATGTAAGTAAAATGAAGAAATCACTAGCCCATATGATAACCTAGACTGGATAGTTTAATTAATCAACTAGGGAATTAGCAGTTGTTAGGTGTAAGCACTTGGATTTTAGGCCTAGAACATTCCTATGGATTTAGACTTTGACCTAACCTAGAAAGCTCGTGATGCAACCCAAATATGAGAAAAAATTGGGAATCTATGTCAGTAGTAGTATGGACTCACATATTGCTGGGTTGATGACGATAGCTTGAGATAAGCCCTAGCAACAACGCAAGAAACCTAAAATGATGGTTGTAAGGTCTATCGTGGTGGAGGTCTGTAGAGACTTGATGCCATAAGGTTTTCACGGATTAACATATAACTAGCCTAGAGGAACAGAGTACATAACCTATGGTCCACAAGGTCAAACATGGCCTAGGCCTGCATGGACCTATAAACCTTAAACCAAGGTCTATATAGACCTTCCATCGTAAAGCTTCCAAAAACTTAATCTTCCTATTTAGACTCTAATTCCTAATCCTATAATAACTCAATTCCTTATGGATGGGAAAACTATGCAAAAAACCTAAAAATACCCCTTCCACTAACATATTTCATTATCAATAGTCTATAAAGAATAACACTAAAATTCCAAGAGTCTAAGGTGAAGATTAAAGCATGATTCATGCTTTGCTAGACATAAACCCTTATTGAAATAATTAATCTTCCAAAACATAACATTTTTCTTATTACTTGGTGCTAACTTCAAGGTAAGATTGAAGGCTTTTTTCATTATTCATCTATATTCTTTTTATTCATTCTTTTCTTTAGCTAAGTATCTCCCGAGATTATTTGACATGTGAGGCAATTCCATGTAATCCCCATGTTGATTGTAGGAGTAGGTTAACATTTTAATCATTTTCATTGTATTATAATCATTCTTTAGAAAATTATAATTGTACTTACTTTCTAAATCGGATGCTAAAGTTTGCACAAACTTATTTTAACCGATGGCATAGTCTATGTGGACATATTATTGTATATTTATATAATATTAAGTCTATATGGAATAATGTTTGATAAAAATTTTATGATTCTCTATTCTATTTTAACATATTCTATCAAATACTAAATCATGTTATTGATTTTTATTTATATGAAGTGTGCCCTTTTTAACATTTTCTAATCATTTTGTTCTTTAATATACATGTTATTAATATTCTAGAATTAATGTTAAGTTTGCATGGACTTCCTTTCATGAGGAGTGTAGTCCATGTAGACATAGGTATTGAAAATATATGTTTCATATATAGTTCATATGGTTTTAGTTATGTTAAAATTGTTTATATTTTCCTTTCTATAATTAATCATTTCAATCATCATCTGACTTAATTATTTGTGTATATTTCATAATCAACCATATGCACCTTGTCATGTATTATTAACTCATCATGTTAGGCACCGTTCTTAGGTCCTCACAGATCTCTATTCATGTTACTAATCTTTTTCGCTTGAGTTGTGTAAGATTGGCCATCCAAGTTGGATAAGGGGTCCAGAAAGTTATAATTGTTGTGACATATCATAGTCCACACGGACATAGACCGAAAGCCCTATTGAGTCTGCATAGACTTGCTGACGTAAAGATGGGGCCAACTACTAATGCCTTACTTTCTTTATTTGCTTATTTGGTTTTTGTTCCTTTTGTTTCTTTTATTTATTTTGGGTTGTAATAGGTAGTTTAATAACTTGTTTTAAATGAAAAAAGCCTAACCTCACAACAATGATTTTATATCCAATTAATTTATGTTTTGTTAATAAAATGGTTTTGATTTTTTTCTTAATAAACATCACAAAAAAAATGTATTTTAACAAAGGTCAATCTCTAAAAGATGGGAGTTAGGTAATTATTACCGATTCCTATGGAATTAAAGGCAGTTGTCAGGTCAAATAACAACTAAAAAATGGCCTGATTTGTGGATTTTCAATTCACATTTAACCTTTCTTTTACATTTTGAAAATTGTAACATATTTTCTTTTATGTGAATAGGTGACATATATGCTTTCAACTATAATGCTTGCTTGCATGATATGAGATTGATAAATGTTAGAATATAATGGAAGGTATATTATTAAGGCATTAATAAGATATAATTTTGAACCATTTCTAGGCAAAAGATCAGTGTTTTTGTTGTAGAGCTATGTAGTGATTCCAAATACTAACTGCCTCATCCTTAGTCTAATAGAAATCTACACTAGGACACTTTGGTGTCATTCTGATGCATGTACATTCACTATTGAGGTCTACGAGGGCAATTGTACATCTATATATTATACACTAATGCTATGTTTGTTCATGTAGATGTAGTCATTATTGAGGTCTATATAGGCCATTGCACATTCTTATGCTACTATAGCAACTACCGAGTTCCAAGAGAACAGTATGCAATTATATACTAGTGTATTGGCCAAAGAGGTCCAAAATGTATACCAATATATACTATGATCTTGATATCCTGTACAAGGATTCTAGTCTATCTATTATAGTATAAGTGAATTGTTAATAAGCACAAAATAAAAGTAAGGGGAATTTTGTGTGAAGTTAACTTATAAACATAAAATCCCATGACATGACTAAGTATGCCACTACATAATCATATTGTGTTTGATTGGCTAATGACATATCCATATATGTGCATTGCATGTCTATTGCAAATGTATATAGGTGTAAGCATATTTTATTAAATAGATAACTAAGCATTATCCTTAGTTTATCATATTTTTGTTGTGTTAGTCATAGAGATTAAACACTAGTTTAACCTCAACATAGTAGTATACTGGACTCTACTACTACTATTTCAGTTTAATTTTTTGTATCTCATAATGCAATGCATTTAATGCTAAAGGGCACTCATATGAAATTAGTTTGGATGGGTTTAGTCTAGTTATTTAAAGTAAATATACAGAAATTTAATCTAAAAATTGCATGTATGTGTGTAAACATAATCTTTAGCTAATGCTATATCTATTAGAGATGATGTGTTTATTTGATTGTGATTTTAAAGGTTTTGATAGGTTTTGAGGATTTGAAGGATCCCATATTGTAGATTGTGAATGAGATTATTAAAGAATATTGTTTTTGGCAAGTTTTATTTTTGGCTATAACACTATGAAGTGGTTATGCTACTAAAATTTTGTTAAAATAGATTAAGTATAAGTATATACATGCATACTTGTAATAAAATTTCTCTGAGTGTATCTTTAAAAATATCACATAATTTCTAACATTTTTAAAGCCATTTTAATAAGATAAAAGTGAAATCAAATAAGGTAATAATGTGAGATTAACTCATGTTTGGTTATCAAACTAGGTGAGGAGTAACAAATAATGATAACTAAGACATCATGACATATTTGATATTAATTCAATTATCACTACCCTATTTAATCTTGCTACAACTAGTAATCCTAAGGAAATTTTAATTGCATAAGATGTAACTCTTATTGAGAGAATAAAAGAAGAGGTGTATAAGTAGATTGAGGCTAAGTTCTTTAATGAAGTCACTATTCCACTTTGTTAGCCAATATGGTACTAATTGCAAAAAAAGATTGCATAGTCAAAATGTGAATAGACTATAAGGACTTTAACAATGCATGCTCAAAAGGTTATTTTCCTTTACGACACATCGACAAGCTTGTTCATACTGCTGCCATGTACAAAATGTATACCTTTATGGATGGGTAAATTTGATATTATTAGATTCTAAATAATATAACTAATAAATAATGATGACATCATCACTGAGTGGATGACATGTTACTATAGAGTCATACCTTTTAGGTTGAAGAATGCTAAGGCTATTTACTAAAGAATGTCTACTAAGACACTTCATGACTTATTCCATATAGAAGTTAAGGCTTATGTTGACCACATGATGATTAAACTACTACTAGAGAAGGTACTTTAAAGCTTTAGAGAACTTATTTCAGCGGATCAAAAAGTATAACCTACTACTAAACCCTAAAAACTATGTTTTCAGGTAACTTAAGTTAAACTTTTTATTAGATATATACTCTAGAGCTTATGTAATGGGGTTATATTAATGTGTTTAAAGATTGTGAATTAAAGTAAAAGGCATTTCTCTTTATATCATAATATTTTTATATATTACTTATAATTGTTTGTAATGTCTTCAACCATTTTATAATGTACCAGGTATAAAATCATAGTGCAAAGAAAACCATGTAGTGTTCATAATGTGAGATTCTTATTACATGTAAATGTGATATACAAAAATATCCTTTATCATAGTATTAACAAGATGAGATATTGTTAATGCAGATGGATAGGCATATGTTATAATTCTTAATTGGATTAAGCAGTAGTTCTCAAAAGATATAAACATAGTGATTCTTAGAGTTCACATATAGATGCTTACTTAAGAAGTAAGTACATCAAAGACCTACCATGAGATCTTCACATGGATACTTATTCTAAGTTAATAAAAGTATTTCATCATATCAGTTGTGCAAGTATCCTTAGACTTGATATCACTTACTATCTTAAACATGGTGTGACATACAAAAACTATAAAGCTTTTACTTTGAATAAAAGGTATACATACTGAGGTGTTTAGGTATGGCATAAGATATTTGAAGATAAGGTAATAATCAATAAAGCATTCACCACTATATATTAAAGTAAGGCATTTATCTTAGAGTTCTTATGAGTAATTTTTATTTATAGATCTTTGGCCAAAGTAAAATGCCATGTGAGAATGGGATTCACAAAGGGCATTTTTAGAATAAGGGTGAAATTATTAGAAAAATATGTCAATGGCTTAATTAGACATACTTAGTTAAGCTTTGAGTTGACACAAGTCCATACTTTAAACTTAATGGGATAAAAGATGATGAAAGGAGTTTATTGCACCGCAATTGGATATGAAAGGGTCATGTACACCCCCTGCTTATTCCTAAAGGAAACAGACAAAAGGTGCCACTTCCTAGAGGTCACCCATCCTTGGGTTTCCCTAGAGACCATTCATTTAACTCTTATGTCACTTAATCCAACTTTGGCCTAACTTGACCATTTAAGGTTTATTACAGTTTGACATTTTATTACTACCTATTTTAGTCTGATAAAACTAAAGTTTATGTCTATTATCCATTTACAAAAAATTAAGTAGCATAATGGCTACCTAGGTGAAAAACCAAAAAATTTTCCTGCAAGAAAAGCACTTCTATAACCCTTTCAAACCACAACTCATCTTCTGGACCCTTCTGGTTTACCAAAACATCAACAACTTCAACACATAGTAGAACATAGGGTCTCAAACCCACAGACAATCA
>CANXYI010048093.1:0-10449 GCA_948208565.1 Hura crepitans
GAATTTGCCCAATTTGAGTTTGATCAATAGTGACCTTTTTCGATTTGAGAAACAATTTTTAAACATGATATTTTTCCTATGTTCTTAGGGTGCCTAAGAGTTGTTATATATAGTCAGATTTATTTTTGAACACTTGTATGATTTATTACGAATTTTAATGAAATGAATATGTAACCCGTAGTTGAGAAATTTGACAAATCACAGGATAAAGGGAAAGCAAAGGTATACGTGGTCCTCGAGAGTGTATTACAACTCCCTTGGCTAGTGTAATCAGATTAAATTATGTTAATTTAATGAAAAGCCCTAAATTACATATTATGCCTATTTGAGGTATTATAGGTTAAATGTCTAATTGTGTGTAATTAATGGCATTAATTGTGTTGTATGATGAATAATATATGTGATGATGCATTTACAATGCTTGAGTTGTATACAAATTGGTATGGAAGCCATATATTGCTTATGGTGAATATGTTTGTTTTATGTTGTAAATGAGGTGTATATGTATAATTATGTATGTAAGTGGATTTAATTAAGTTTATATATATGATAGATGTAGAATGATGCATATTAATTAATGGGATTAACTTAGGAAGTGTGTGAAGACATTATATCCATAGTGGATGAAAGTCTGTCAAAGGTGAATAATTATGTCTATATGAGATATTATGCTTGCCTAAAATTTAATTACATGTCATATGGTATGTTTAAAGGGTTTTGGATGTATAATGTGTCTTAGATGAATAAATGCCATGTGAATGGATGTGTGGCAAATGGGTATAAAAGCAGGAATGGGTATGTAAGACTTTAATAAGTAGGATAATGATGATGAATGCTCATGTATATGTGTTCGGGTGTACTAATGGGCATAAATGAGTCATGCATATTATAAAGCATGATCAATGGTGGGGCATAAGGCATTGAGCTTGAATGATCCTTGGAGTATTTTTAATGCTCTAAGAGGGCCACTGTACACTTATGCTGGTTCAACAACTGTAAGGTCTATAATGAGGGCCACTGTAAACCATGATCCCATTATCCATAGGATAATTATTTTACTCTAAAATGGGCATAATTAAATAGGTTTAATGTAATTTAATTATTTAATACATGATGATATTGATATGGCATGATCTTATGTATGATGGATGAAATGTGATGAGTATTGAGCATGTTATGCTATGTAAATGTAATATTGCATGTTATGGTTAATGTGGTATATAATGTGATATTGTAACTATTTATGTTTCGTTACATCTTTTATGTTGGTATAAAAGCACATATGTATAAATTAATTCAATTACACTACTAAGCTATTATTTAGCACATTATTTATTTTGTGATATGTAGGAAAAGAGAAAGGTTGAGCATAAGCCTCAGGACTTGAAGTGTATGAAGAGAAGATTGCTTCTTTTGGTATTATTTTTGGTTTTTGTATCTAGAATTTTGTGATGTATAAGTTAAGCACTCATGTAATGTATATAAAGGGAAAATGGGCCTAAATAGTGCTTGATGTATTCTTTTTGAACTTTATGGTCTATAAAGAATTTTAAAGCTAATTTTAATTTGTTGTGTATGATATCTCTTCTTGAGGTTGAGATTGATTGATTGTGTTAATGTGCATTATTAGAGTGATCAGAGGATCACAGAAGTTTGGAAATGATTATAAAAGTGCTTTTTGATTTGTAAGTTATTATTCATTTTCATGAAAGTATCTCAATACAACCATTATGCTACTGGATTTTTGACATAAAATATCTCGAAAGTGAATTGTAACTATGTTTTAGAAAAATAAAGTTATTGGTAAACTATATTTTTATAAGTATTGCATATGCTAAAAATGCATTTTCAAACATAATAGTTGTTGATAGGGGTTGTTGAGTATGAATAACGCATTTGTGTGTGCACTCCTTAGTCAGGCTTAGCGACTGGATTGGTTAAGGTATGTCACAAGTAGGGTTTTGAACTATTCTCTAGCTTGGTCCTACAATGTATTTTCTTAACTAATGTTAGGTAGTGACTCTACCTAACTTGTGGTGCTTAACTCACACTTTCTAATTAATCAATTAGGAATAGCTTGAGATTTCTTAAATCTCCTTCTTGTCCTTTGAGATTTAATGAGTGAGAATTAGGTAGAGTCTTTAGCTATTTTTGGTTGACTAGCTTAAAAAAAGAGAGATGCTAACAAAGGCGGCTCGGTTGGGGGCACCATGAGACCATGCTCCAAAAGTACCTCAAACTAATATGTAATTTATATTTTGAGTTCATAATATTAGTTTTTCAAAATTGCATCACATGCTATAGCCTTAGAAAAATTTTTTGTGTCCCTTTTAAACCTTAAAGGCTTTTTCGAAACACAACCCCATTTTCATCGAATTAAAGGGCATGTTAGGATGACCACCAAATCTAAGCCACATATGTTTAAGGTATATTAGATGGTGAACCAATTGGTTGTATACTTATGATGAGATAGACTCTTTAAGGAGGGACCATGCTTGGTTGACAATAACTAACATGACCCAACCATGGGATCATGTTATGATTAGTAGTAACTTCTATTAAGATTCCCTTGTAATAAGCATTGTGTGTTATATTGGCTTATCTATGTGAAATGTGTTTAATTATCTCAAAATGCTATTGAACCCATTAGACCATTTTTATCTAGAATAGGGTTAACTGTGCTTTTTTATGAAATTTATTTAATTATCTCAAAATGTTGTTGAACCCATTGAGCCATTTTTATCTAGAATAGGCTTAACCGTGTAGTTTTTGGTTGATTAAACACATCTAACAGATATAGGCCAAATTCTATGTATATGCTTTAAATAAAAGAGTAATAATGTTTGGTTTTTTCATTAACGATTATTTAATCTTATAGTGATCCCTAATATCCCATGGGTAAACCCTTTTAGGGTAGACAACATAGACCTTGTGTGTGGGAAGTTACAAGGTTAGAAGGTTTTTTCATGTGTTTATTGTTATTGCATTATCACGTATCTGTATTTTGCATTTCATGTATCTCATTCATCTTGACTCCTTGTATTACAACTATCATAGATTCTATGCAAGTCAATTGGTTCTATAGTCTGAATGGAAGGATAATCAAGAAAAAAGATATTTCTATGACAATTCACTCAAAAATGGTAAGACAAGGAGAAAATTTTACCATCTCTATGCAAGATATTAATTCTAGAATTGACTAGAGGTTTAAGGAATTTGATGGTTGCTATGCTAACAAAAGCATTAGCTGGACTTAAACACTGCCATCTACTAAAACTCATAAAGCTACATCTATTACTCCACCTATTCAACTAGTTGCTTTTGGAGGGATTAGCATGAGGAAAGAAGTTGAAAGTTTAGAGGATAAGGCTAAAGGGGTAGCCATATACTTTAATAAGGTTTGATTTTTGCGAAGACTGTAAAGAAGAACAAAGGAAGAAAGAAGTGGTAATCCATAAGGTTGAGGATTTATTTATAAAGAAGTTAAAGGAGAAGATATAGGGTATGACTAGGCTCTTTAGCATGGGAAAAGGAATAAATCTTGAAGACATGACTTTAGAGTCTCAGGAGATATTAACCTTTAAGTTTAAAATTCTCAAGCTAGATAAGTTTAATGGGACTATAAACCCTAGGACACATATTAAGTAATATGCCATTGCCATGTGTGGCACAAAGTTGAATACGAAGACAACATATTTCACTATCTTACAAGGTAAAGTAATCGACTAGTATCATGAGCTAGAGAAAAAGGTGAAAAAAGATTAGAAAAGAATAACAAAGGCAATTATCAGTTAGTACAATTGTAGCACCCATATAGAGGTTACGATGAAAGACCCAAAGTTACTAAAATAAAGATCTAATAAGACCTTGCTAGAGTATTTGATGAGATAGAGGTTGAGGTCTTGGAAATGAGGAAAAACTTAGATATGGCAGATTAGATTAGAATGTTCATTAGGAATATGAGCCTTTATTTGAAGGATGGGCTTAAGGAAAAAGGACTTAAGTGTTCCTTTACCAATCTTCATGTTAAGTTTAAGGCTGCCAAAATGATATGTTCTTTAGGATCTATATGGGAATGATTATTTGGCAATTAAAGGAAGAACAGAGAAAGTAGAAAGCCTTAAGATAGTTGATGTCACTGATATTGGGCAATCGATAGTGAAAGTGAGTAGGATGAAGTTCAAGACCTATAGGTTGATTTGGATGTTGAACAAAAGCTGATGAGGAAGAAGAAGAGGCTAAAGTAGTTACTAAAGTGGTTAATTAATCCTAAAGGTTGAGAAAGAGCCTGCCCTTTATGGTGGAGAAAAAAGATGATCCTATAATGAAGCAACTGAAGAAGACACCTATTAGATTTCTATTTGGGACCTTTTATGGCAATCCCTTTCATATCACTAAAAAGTAATAGAGATGTTACATGCCATAATAATGTCAAGAACCATTTCATTGTCATAAATATTAGAGGTGGTTAAGGGGTAAGAAGAAGACATTTTAGGCTTCTAAAACATAGGTCTTCCACTAAAAGTGTGCAATCACAATCGTTCTTTATACATAAAAGCTAAAGTGAATAGGAAGTATACAGCTTGTGTGATGGTTGATATTAGGTCCTCCATCATTATATGTCCTTTGAAAGTAGTTACTATGTATGGTATAGATGAATAGATGATTAGCAAGTTGAAGCTAACCATTATAGCCTATGAAAACATAAAGAGAAAAGCCTACGGCATGTTCAAAGTCAAGGTCAAAATTAGTATTGTTATAGACAATGTGGATTTTGTAATGCTCGATATCCCAACCAACTTCTCCTTACTTTTGGGAAGACCATGGTTTCATAAGCTAGAAGGAGTACCCTTGACACTACATCAAATGATCAAGATCCCATTTATTGGTGAAGTAGTGACTATTTGAGGTGTTAAGGAGAATGAAGTATCGATGCTAGAAATCACTAATCAACCACTAGGGATCTTTTTAAATAACATCGATAAAGATCTTAAAGTAGTTAACATGCTATAAAAGATGAACTACTTGCTAGGTGCAAGATTAGGAAGTAGTTCTTAGGGGCTAGTGGCCACTATGCAATAGAGGGGACAAGAAAACTACAGGGGGTTAAGCTATAAAGTATGATTAGATGGACTAAGTAAGGGATTCCTAGAACAGAGGAGAGTTTCAAGCTAGCTTTAGAAAGCATAAGATATTATAGAGAGCTAGAGTCACTCGTGGTGGATAAAAAGTTAGTACTGGGTTTTGAGATCTTCAATGATATATTTAACTATGCATATAGGGAAGTTAAGACATTTTTTAATTTCTGGGATGAGAAAGTCATGACTAATTTGGTTGAGTTAGAACTAGAGTCTGATGAAGAAATATTGATCGAGGCTTTTTTTGATTTATGGGATGAGAAAGTCATGACTAATTTGGTTGAGTTAGAACTAGAGCCCAATAAAGAAATATTGACCAAGGCATTATTGGACTCTCAAGGAAAATGGAGAGCAAAGGTGGAAGAAGCTACAACATCCTCTCTAGATGTGACACCCCTATCAGTTCCTAAAGAATCTCAATAGGTAATACACTTCCTAACAAGTCACCCATCCTTAGATTTCTCTAGAGGTAAACTCCTTAACACTTATGAACTATTCTAGAACTCTATCAGGTATTAGTTAGACGTCTAGTCTAATCCTTAATCATATTCATACATGGTCTGGTAGACTTAAGAAACTCATTTATAGACACTTTCCAAGTTATAGAAAATTGGGCAGCATAACGGCTACCCGAGTGACATACCAAAATTTTTTTACCTATTAAAAACACTTCTATAGGCAAACAATCCATAAACCTCCATCAAGACCCTTTTGGTGCCCTAGTTAATCATCAGCATATATCAACCATATATCAAAATCAATCACATAGGCCTTAGGCCCACAATTATCAAAGTTATAAGCAAACCAAACACATATAACACCTACTTATATACATCACATCTATGTTTTATATATAGACCTAGTAGCTTCTAGGCATGCTGACCCAAACCTAAAAGATTTATATGAGTGCCATTACTAGAAAGGAAAAAAAAACTTTCTTTACCCTTTAACACTTGTATGTCTACATTACATGATCTCTGAGGCTAGCTTACTTATGCTTATTACTTGCACACCACAACACGGGTACGCTGAGTATAAAAGTCCATAGTGAATATAAACCATTTAAAACATGCAATAGGCATTAACAAACATAAGCGAGTATAAAATAATGGTTTAGGTGTAGTGTGCGAGTAACATGCCAAATGCTTGATGCCATTTCGATGATATGTCATATTTCCTTTAAAATTACAAAAATGCCATAGAGGTGTATTTATTAAAATTTCTATCAAAAATTATCATCAATTATTTTAAATTTACATTTTTCTCTATTTTAAGTCCATTTCATAGGCCCGACTAGATAGACAACACTTATAGACATTGGACCAAGAAGGAACTGAAAAATGTACAATGGCCCATATTTTAGACCCTAACAGCTATATCGGCTTGATATAGCCATAGGGATAAGTTCATAGGAACTGCCCAAAGGGTAAAAATACTGAGTAATTGTGCATAGGGATTATTCTACAGACCTCCCAAGGGCACTAACCATATCAAATAATCCATCAGAGTCTGCCCAGTAAACTAGTGCAGTGGCCCCTATAGGGACCTTCATCGTTGTATCGGCATAGTCTGATATATAGTTAAATGTGCTAGCAATAAAGAGTGTTTACCCTACAGGCTAGTGTAGTGGCTCAATTATGAACCTCAATCACTATACCAACCTAGTCTGATAAATAGACAATCTATCAGCTGCTAATCCTTAAGTTGACGGGTCAACCCATCCATTGGGTGTCTAATTAATGGGCTATCTAACTTCCTTTTAAGCTTATTGCTTTATTGATAATATTTTTATAATATTACAAGTTGAAAAATAGATAGTTAAAATTTTTATTGGACAATTGATTTTTAACTTGAACAGTTATAGGTCATTTTTAGTCCTATCGGGTAATTACGGGTCAATTTTTTTGTAACATTTTAACTCATTTCTAAAGGCATAATTAAAAGCATATTAAATAAAGTCTAGCCCATTATTTTGGCTCAATTATTTACATGCTAAATGGTTAATTCAATTATAGTCCCAAAATCAATTTTAACGGGATAGTTATAGGTCATTTTACCTATTTGTGATGGCCTTTTTAAGTTCATTTTAGGTCTTTTTTCAATGCCAACTGCACCAACAATCATGCATTTCCATAAGCTTAAAGCCTAAATCAAAGAAGTATGTCAATTTTCCATACAAATGGCTTCCATGCCAAGTTACACAATCATCACAAACTAGGCCATTTTAAGGTACAAATTTCATGCCAAAACTAGTCCACTTATAAGTCCACTTTCAAGTTCATTTTTCAATCTTTTTCCATTCTTTAAATGTGTCCCATATGTTATTTATTTCATGCCATACTAAACATGCACATTCACTTAGATCATTCCATATAAATAATGCCATATTCATGCCAAAAATGTCATGTCATTTCACACACACATGCTAGTTAAACCATACCTAATTTTTATGACATTTTACCTTGTAAAGCTCTTAGCCAATAGTCTCAAGTTGCCTTATACATGCTTCCTATCACATTCAAGCTCACATATACACATTTAAACATCACACAAGCATGCCTACACACATATTATGCCTTGGCCATGTAAACTAAACCAACATATGCTATGGTCATGCCTCGACCACAACACACATACACTCACACAAGCTTTATTTCACCAATCTCTTTACCTATACCTCATATACGATCAATGGCAGGCCATATACCATACCATATGCTAAAAACTCAAGCCATACACTTAGCTTACCCACCAACCAACCTCTTAGCCAAATGAAGGCACATACCAAAACTCATAATTCTCCCTACATACATATACTTTTTATATACCTTTCATATCATATACCTTAGATATCATACCAATTCACTTTAACAAGCTAAACACACACACATATATCCTTGCTAAAACCTCTCGACCAAAAGGACGTTTTGCCTTTCCACATATTCCTTTCTTTAAATCAACATTCTAAATATGATTTACATACACCATTAATCTAAACACATGCCTAAATCATCAACTCACACACATATAACACCTTTCCTACCATTTCCATATAAGAAATCCTAGCCTAACACATACAAAATCCATCAATCATGGTTCAAACGCCTTATATTCACTTACCTCACTATTAAGGGAGTTGAATTCCACACTTTAAGCTTAAAAGAAGTCACCAATTCCTCACTTGTTCCTTAGCCTCCATTCACGCCAACATCCCTTCAAAAATCTACCAAAAATCACATACACCTCTAAATTAAATTCCAATTGTATAGGTGTTCTTAGAATTATCAAATCCCTTAGAAAATAATTAAAAAGGGTTGAAATACTTACACATCAAGAGTTTTCCTTTTAGTCCTCCTTGATGTGCACCTTGAGCTATCTTAAATTTTCTTGAGCTCTAGCCACTCTTATGGCCTCTAACACTTTCACAAATCAATTCCTAACATAATTAGGAGATTTATGGTGGTAATAAGAAAGGGAAAAGCTTACTTGAAGCAATGAAAATAGAGGTGAGAAGTTGAAATTGGCATCATGATAGCAAAGGAAGAAATAAGAAGAAAGAAAGAGGGGGTGAGTGGCTGTGGCCAAGTGGCTACTTAGGTGGCAAATAGGGGCTTATATAGGTGGTGAGATGGCATGGGTATAGCCTACATGCCACTCGAAGAACTCAAAAAAGCTCAATTTTACAAAAACTTCAGGGAATTTTAATAAATTACTCGAACCTCTAAAAAATTTTTTATGTTTGTTTTAAAAATCCTTGATTAGTCCCATTTAGAGGCTCATAAAATTTCATAACCAAATTCCACTAATAGGATAGTTAACCAACTATCTCGTTTTCACGTGCAAAACCTCAAAATTAAGAAAATTTACAAATGACCTCAAAATTCAAAAATTCTTTCACTAATAGACTCAGGAGAATTTTTATCCTTTAGGGTATGGCATTTTCAAGTTTGTTTAGGCACATCTTGGGTCATTATTGGCTCGACTCCATTTGAGCCTATGACCCACTAGATTATAGCCTAAAATAATTTATTGGTTCTGCTAAATCTTTAAATTAAGTTAGTTTCATCATTTTATGGCCCCTTAAAGTTTCATGACCAATACTCTTTTCTTGAGCCTCGTGAAGGTGACTTTACACTTCGGAAACACTTTTTGGCCTTAGTGGTACTATTCATATAGCCTTAACTTACGGGCATTACAATTTTTTCCCTCTTAAGAAATTTCATCCTCAAAATTACCTGGAATAAATAAGTGTGGATATTGAGCCATCATCTACTCTTCAGGCTCCTAAGTAGCTTCTTCCACTTTGTGATGTCTCTAGAGAACTTTAACTAAAAGAATAGCTTTATTCCTTAATTGTTTCACTTATTTAGCTAGTATCTGTGCTAGTTCTTCTTTATAGCTTAAGTTTAGTTGTATTTCCATATCTATTATTAGGACTATGTGGGTGAGATCTGATCTATATCACCCTAGCATTGAGACATGAAACACATCATGAATCTATGATAGTTCAGATGGCAAAGGTAGCCTATATGCTAAAGGTTCCACTCTCTCTATAATCTCATATGGTCCAATGAATCTGTGGCTTAACTTCCCTTTTTTCCTAAATTTGAGGACTTTCTTCCATGGGGACACCTTTAAGAACACTTTCTCACTTAATATCCCTCTGCTTCAGATTAGTATAGGATTTTTGCCTATCAGCTATAGCTTTTAATCTCTCTCTAATTACCTTAACCTTTTTATCTATATCTTTAATCAGATCAACTCCTGATATCTTATTTTCCCTAATCTCACTCTAACAAGAAGGAGTTCTACACTTCTTGCCATATAATGCTTCATATAGGGCTATGCCCAAACTAGTCTAGTAGTTGTTATTATAGGCAAACTCAGCTAGAGACAAGTATTGATCCCAACTGCCTTTAAATTCAATGGCATTGCTATGCAACATATCCTCAAACACTTGTATCACCCTTTCTGACTGAGCATCTGTCTAAGGGTGGAAGGTTGTACTATAGGTCAATCTAATGCCTAAAGCTTCATATAATTTCTTCCAAAGCCTAGAATTGAATCAAAGATCTCTATTAGAAATAATTACCATAGGTACACCATGAAGTCTAACAATTTCATTAATGTACAGTTTAGCTAACTTTTCTAGTGAGTAGTCTATGTTGATAAGGATAAAGTAAGTTGTCTTAGTCAATCTATCAATAATCACATACACAACATCACATTTTCCTTTGGTCATAGGGAATCCCATTACAAAGTCTATTATCACATTTTCCCACTTTTATTCTGGTATTGTTATAGAATGCAG
>CANXYI010048121.1:0-10695 GCA_948208565.1 Hura crepitans
ACCAAAATACTTAGATATTTTTTTTAGCTGTTGATTTTTCTATTCTTGGGTTTTTGTGAACTCTTCTCAAAATTTCTTCTAAAATAATGAACATTCCCCATACTCCTTACTATCTCTACCCTTTATTCCTATGAGAGATCACTCTCCTTATCATTCCCTTTACCCTTTTATTGTTAGCCTCCTTTTCAAAATATATTTATGGGTTGTTCTTTAACTCTCATACTTTCTATTCTTTTTTTTTTTAAATTAACAAAAAAGAACTTGGGGATTCTATAAAATTTACTATTCAAGTCAAGAATTGAAATTTGAGAGGAAATGAGATTTTTTTGAAGGAACAATGAGAAAGGTCCTAATTTTTACTACATATGGATCCTGATCATCCTCTTTAGTGATGCCTTTCATCCCTTTGCCTTAGATGTCCTCCAAAATCCTCTAAAAGAAATTGTTTTTCCATGTGCATAGTGAGAACTAAAGAAGAAATTGAGAAAATTTTAGAAAAAAGGGGGGGGGGGGAAATAGGCTGATGAGTAGAATTTGTAAATCTATAGTTACAAGAGATAGAAAAATTCAATTGAGAATATATGAAGTAATTAGGCAAAAGAGGCTGATTATGGGTTTTTTAGGAAAAAAAGAGATAATGGAGGGAGAAACCTATTCGAGAGCTACTAAAATTGTGCAGCCATTAGTACGAGTGGCAATAGTGTTACAGCTATTATTGTCATTAGTCCTAATAGGAATTGGGTCAGAAAAATAAAGGATAAGGTAGAAAAGAAAGCTGATAATTATGAGGAAAGCGTGTGAGTGTTAAGGAGAGATACAAGTAACAAGTGTACTTATAGAAATACAGGGAATTTGTTTAAGTATAGCAACAAACTCCACTATTGTCTTTACTGCACTTTACTTGTTAAGAAGAGTTCTCAAGTTATGGAGGCACTTTAAATGTAGGGAAATTCCAAACTGGGTTAATAATGTTTGAAGCAAACATAAGTGAGGAAAAGGGTTGCAATTGGTTTAATATTAATGGTAGAAAGACAAAATAATGCTAAATAAATTGCTATTGTAAAAACTAAAGAACTGCAACAAGCAAAAGGAGAGGAAATAAAGGTTAAAGGCACTTTTAAAAGTAGGTATGAGTATTCAATGAATATATATCCTATGCATGCAAATTTCATAATAACAATTAGCATTTGTAAGCTTAAAATGAGTGAATTATGTTGTAAGTGCATATATAAGGTATGATTAAAGTGGTTTAAAGTAGAATGGGAACATGAAATCAAAATTGAATTTAAGGGAATGCTAAGTTTAAAGATCAAGGACTGAGAGGCATATGGGTATAGGTTGTTTTGACTAAATAATTAGATTAACGATCTATTATAGTTTAATGAACTTAACAAGCAAATATATAAGACTTAATTCGATAAGTGGAATCCTATAAATCATGTTTAAGTCAAAATATTTAGAAAGCTCATTAAATTTGCAAGCTTAGATGTAAAATGAAAGTAAAAATGCATAGATGTCAACAAGATAAATATACATAAAATTGATAAATATTAGACCAAGAAAGATTCTAATTTTGAAATTTTCCATGGTGACTGAATTTTATAATAAGGCTAATTGGGTGAAGTTATAGGTAGATGATAAAAATATAAAGATTGAATTATTACAATATTAGGCATCTAAATTAATGCTCGAGTTATGTATTTAAAGTAAGAAATCATATACCTGAATTATCTATGGGGAAAAGAAGTTGAGTGTTTAGTTATATAGGCGCATATGTTGTTACACAAATGGATCAATTAAGATATATTCACATGTATGAGTTGGGATTAAGGGAATGAATGAATTAGCTAAATGCTTATAATTTGCCTATGATAGGAATTGAATGACAAAGAAATTGGTATGTGCACTTATAAATGGAGCCGAATGGTAGATCTAGAAAATCAGTAATCATGTTTAAGCATAAAAAGATATAGAATGGAATAATGATACTAGACCTTTTAAATATATAACTATGGGACTAAGTAGAAATTAATATCAGGCTTACATGTAAAGTTACAAACCATGACATAGCCAAATGATAGTGAATCGTGCATAAGTGGGTAACTAAATTTTGAATGAGTAATGAGACCATGTCTCATAAAATAAATGCCTAAGTTTTGAATGAGTAATGTAACCCTATCTCATAAAATAAATAAATGAATATACATGTTTGATGAATTAGAGATTAATCTCATTTAAGTAAAGAATAAGGATGTGGTGGACATTACTTAAGTTAGGTGATTCATATATAGGTGGCATATACATCTGTATATGTTTGAGAAATATGTGTAAATGCATAATCTTGCTTCTTGTCTAAGGTATAATTGAAGTAAGAATTGGAGTACAAAGGAAAAATCTATAGTAAAAGTTCCCAAGCTAAATAGTATTAGACTTATATGTGATATATGCATGTATATAACTTAAGGGCAAATTATGTTACGTAGAATATCCAAACAAAAGAATAAGTTATAATATACTTAATTTAAATAAAAGAAGTTGTTAAATTTATGAGAACAAAAGGATGATAATGTTAAATAGAAATATATACAAGTGTATTATTATTAATAAAGACTGTAAATGCTAGTTATATAAAGTGAAATAAATCCACCATAAAGACCTAAAATGATTCATCATAAGATAGTAAATATAATGGTATGGTATTGAATATGGCTTAATGGTTTAAACTCTAATGAGATAACATAGAGAGTGGTATGAGTATGTAAAGTTCGAATAAAAAAGAATAATAAACATGAAAGAAAGAATCCATAAGCCATTTCGGAAGGTTAATGAGATAAAGGTAAAATTATTTCTTAATACATATGGAAAAATATAGGAAATAAATATAGTCCATGCCTGTTAAACAATGCACTAGATAGGTTGATCGTCACCTAAGGAACATAGCAGTTCCTAAGGCACTTTAGTGCTTAATACAGACCTTCGAGTCACCGTTGGATCTTTGGATCATTGTCATACCTCCATGGTCACCATATTTGCCTTGGAGCAAGACTTTCAAGTCACCGTCAGACCTTTATGGTCACCGTATATAGATTTGTTTTATGTATTCATATGATTTCTTTCATGTAGGTGTAACTATCAAGAGGTCCAATAGAACCACTAAACATATCTTACAAATGTGCAACCACTGAGATGTTTAATAGGGCCATTGTGCATGTTGTTACAATAGCTAAAAGCCTAAAATGAGGGCTTCTACACAACCTATTATTCCCCTTCTCTAGTTAGTGAGTCTCTATCTGTCAAGTATCGGTCATTCAGACTAATAGCATAATAAAATATGTAAAAAGCATAAGGTTAATACATAAATGAAAAGCTTCTTAATAGAGTTTAAACTAACTATTAAAAAAGTTGTAGAGTATTATGACTAATATTTAAGAAACTTAATAATTTAACATAGATATAGTGAAATCAATTACTATAATAATATAACACATTAATTGATCTTAATTTGAACCCAAGTGAGACTATTTGAGTAATGGTATAAGAATCAAGAACCATAACCTATATAGACACATCTTAGCATAATAGTTGTTCACATGTAATAAAATATCAGTTTAAGTATAAGGAAAAACCTTATAACTTTAGTCATTAAAGTTAAACCTTTTACATGAATGGAATTAAGTACAATGATAAATGATAAGTGTTATAAACTTACTCATAAATTGAAGGGTATGAATCTATATGGAATAGAAATTCAATGTATAATTGGTTGACAAATCATTAGCATATATTATATTTGCTCACACGACAACATAAATAAGTTTTTCTGAGTGTCGAGTTATACTAGTGTGAGTGCATGTCTTAATTATAGGTTTTATGGTTATGATGTGTGCTTGTATATCCATAATATGACTAAATTGCATAATTTATTCTTTGTGAGCTATACTTTATGTTGTTTGTCTGCGTACAATGACAATAGGAACTAAATAATATGTTAACCAAGTTTACATGATAATCAACATGACAAGATGACTTAGTATACAATTTGATCAAATGATTGAGTAGTTATGTGTGTGAATATGAGTGGCAATATGCTTACATAATGAAATACACATGCTTACACTAAATATACATAAAATTTCTTAATAAAGAGATTATATAAAGAAGACTAAATGTAAATATAAAATGACTGATGCTAAATACATGAGCTAGATTTTTATTTTCAATGTATATATATGTGTGCATTTTAAGTATATTACATTGAGTACACCACTTAGCATTATCTCTCAATATGCTGGCTTATTTTGTTAGTGTATAGATAATGGACAATTAATGAGGAGAAAAATAGTTGTAAGTGAAGAAGTGTAGACTAAAAGTTAACCATTAATATAGCTTTTGCAATCATTAAATGGTGTAGTTAGAAAAGGGCACTCATAGAGCTAACAATGAGTGAACTTAACCATACTTACATAAAGTCTTATGATATGAAAAATATTTGCATGTAAAGAGTAGTTATAGTTACAAAATTATGAATGGTACATATGGATACTCCTTATATAAATGAGAAAAAGAAACCTTTGAGTATAGTTATGTGATTATGTAGAATTGTCTTATTCTGTGATATTTACAGATCAAAAGGATCTTGTGGGATGTGATGATGTTAGTTAGACTACATAAGTGTGTTTTTCCACAAGTTAAAAATTTTGGTTTTTACTCTAGATAGCCATTATGCTGTCGAATTTTTGTTAAATAGACTTGAATTAAGTACACAAGTTTAACGGGGTAGTCATATGTATAATCAAGAGTTAACAAATATTTGTACTTAAAGGAACCTTAAGATAAGGACAAATCTTAATTAAGGTGATCAGACAAGTGTAGGTTGGATTAGATCTTGTGTCATCCCTTATCCGAATTTGGCAACCGAGTTAGGACAAAGGGTGTCAAAATTAGTGGTATAAGAACTTGATTTAGGTTTTCCTCAAAGTAAGGAATTAGATAAGGATCACATGAGTGCCATAGGATTTAGGTCACATACAATATAAAAAGATGTATATAAGTATTAAAGGTTTATTGATGCTAATGGGCACTTGGGTAAAGTTAATCTATATAATTTTAAGGAGAACTAAGGGTGAGGACACATATTTATTACATGTTACTAATTGTTACCACAATACGAATGTGGAAATAAAGATGTGTGATTAAAAGGAGTAAGGGTTTTTGATGCAAATGAGGGAAAGAGACACATGTGAAAAGGTTAGCAAAGGACAAAAATAGAATTTGAATGGATTCAATGGAAAGATATAATGTTTAGTAATGTTAGAGCTAGTGTCTCTAACATACCTATCAATTTCCCTAAAATCAAGGGTCAACTTTCATTGATACAAGAAACGTGGGGGTTAGATTATATATGACATAGTGTGAGCATTAACATAAGACCATACATGTTTACATTACATCACTATATGCACTATTAGACACGCATAATTGCTACTTAACCATGTATATACATATATTGCCCTGATTAAAAGGGAAACTTGATAGGATATATCGAATTAAGTAGATGATAAGAGTAGGATTAGAATAGTTAAGGTGAAAGATGTAAGGGTCAAGAATAAAGTAGGTTGGATGAGAAGGATCATACCCATCATTACAAATGGAACTATTTATATAGAGAAGTTCATGATAAGGAGCTATTAGAAGGGTTATATCATTAAATGATTGGATATTAAAGACCTAAGTATAAGAGTGCTATGGTGAAAGTATGACAATTTTTATTATATAAGTAGTACTTGAGTAACAATAGTAAAGGAAGCATAAATAATGCATAATAAATAAGGTTTTAAAGGCTGAGTAGATATATATTATAGATCCTACAAGGTATTTAAGAGGGAAAGTATAGAACTGGTAAGAAGTTAGATCGATGAGTAGTTAAAAAAGGAATAAGTTAAGAAAAAGATGATACAGAGATGAGAAAAAGGAAATGAGTAGTCATAAATTGGTATAACCAAGTATGATTTAAAATATAAAATTTTAAGGATAAAATTGTTTTCAGAGGGGGAAGAAACATAACACCTAGAAGATTTCTGGTTTAGTGCATAGTATTCTTAGGATGAATAGCGTATCTGAGACCCAAAAATTCATAAAAGGAACTTAAATTACGAGGATAAATATTTGAATGGGAAAGTAATCATATAATTTAGGAAATTTAAGAGATAGAAGAGAAGAGAATCTAATTATTTAAATTAGTAAAATCTTATAATTTCAAAGTAAATGAAGGATTTATAGTAACCAATTAAAATGTGTTTTAATAATACTTATAACTAAAAATTTTAACATGCAATAAAATGCTACCTTAAATATGAATTAAGAATATATATTAAAGACAAAGTGAGAAATTTATTAAGACAAATTCATTTAAATATTTTTAAGAAAACTAATTAATTTCAAAGAGATATAAAAAAGAATACATAAAATCAAAATACTTAGATATTTTTTTAGCTGTTGTTTTTTTTGTTCTTAGGTTTTTGTGAACTCTTCTTGAAATTTCTTCTCCAAAAAAAACTAACATTCCTTATACTCCTTATTGTCTTTACCCTCTGTTCTTGTGGGAGATCACTCTTCTTATCATTCTTTCTACCCTTTCATCGCCAGCTTCCTTTTTAAAATATATTTATTGGTTGTTATTTACCTCCCATACTTTCTATCCTTATTTTTTTTAGAAATTAACAAAAAAAACTTAGGGATTCTATGAAATTTGTTGTTCAAATCAGGAATTGAAATTTAAGAGGAAAGGAGATTTTTTCGAATGAACAACGAAAAAGGTCCTAATTTTTTATGCTCGTGGATCCCAATCATCATTTTTAGTGATGTCTTTTATCTCTCTACCTAAGATGTCCTTCAAAATCCTTCAAAATAAATTATTTTCCATGTGCGTGGTGAGAGCTGAAGAAGAAATAGAGGAAATTTTAGAAAAAAAGCATTAATGAGTAGAATTTGTAAATTTGTAATTACAAGGAACAGTAGAATTCAATTAAGAATAGATGAAGTAATTAGGAAAAATGTGTTGATTATGGGGTTTTTCAAGAAAAAATGAGATAATTGAGGGAGAAAACAATTCGAGAGCTGCTAAAATTGTGCAACGATTGTTACAGGTGGTAGGAGTGTTATAGCTACTACTGTCATTAGTCTTAATAGGAATTGGATTAGAAAAATGAAGAATAGAGTAGAAAAGAGAGTTTTAATTGGTTTAATATCAATGGTAGAAAGACAAAAAAATACCAAATAGATTGTTATTGTAAAAATTGAAGGACTACGGCAAGTGAAATGAGAGGAAATAAAGATTAAAGTTGCTTTTAGTAGTAGGTATGTGTTTTCAATGAATATATACCCTGTGTATGCAAATTCCATAATAATAGTAGGCATTTATAGGCTTAGAATGAGTGAATCATGTTATAAGTGCATATATAAGCTATGATTTATGGCATCAGGATATTAATTAAAGGGAATAAAGTGGTTTGAAGCAAAATGGGAACATGAAATCAGAATTGAATTTAAGGGAATGCTAAGCTTAAAGATCACGAATTGAGAAGCATGTGGATATAAGTCATTCCAACTAAATAATTAGATTAATGATGTATTCTAGTTTATTACACTTAATAAGCAAATGTGGAGGATTTAATTAGATAAGTTGAATTATATAAATCACATATGAGTCAAAATATTTAGGGAGCTCATTAGATTTGCAAGCTTAGATGTAAAATGAAAGGTAAAAGTGCATGGATGTCAATGAGATAAATAAATGTAAAATTGATAAATAATAAATTCAGAAAGATTCTAATTTTGAAAATTTCCATGGTGGCTAAATTTTATAATAAGGCTAATTGGTTAAAGTTATGGACTTAATATAGGTTGACGATAAAAATATAGAGATTGAATTATAATGATATTAGGCATCTAAATTAATGCTTAAGTCACATATTTAAGGGAGGAAATCACATACTTGAATTATCTATAGGGCAAATAAGGTGAGTGTTTAGTTATATAGGCGTATAGGCTATTACACAAATAGATCAATTAATATATGTTTGCATGTATAAGTCATGAATAAGGGAATGAATGAATTTGCTAAATTATGCCTATGATAAGAATTAAATGACAAAGAAATTAGAATGTACGCTTATATATGAGGTTTAGAAAATCAATAATCATGTTTAAGCTTAAAAGGATATGGAATGGAGTAGTGATGTTGGACCTTTTAAATACTTAACTATGGGACTAAGTAGAAATCAAGCTCAGGCTTACATGTAAAATTACAAACCACGACATAGCCGAATGATAGTGAATAGTGCATAAGTAGGCGCTTAAATTTTGAATGAGTATTGTAACCATGTCTCATGAAATAAATAAATGAATGTACATGTTTGATATCTTATTTTAGTAAAGAACAAGGATGTAGAGGACATTACTTAAGTTAGGTGATTCATATATAGGTGGCATATACATGCGTATATGTGTGAGAAATGTGTGAAAATGCATGAAGTTATTCCTTATTAATGTATGAATAATCTTGCTACTTATCTTTGGTATAATTAAAATAAAAATTGGGGTAGAAAGGAATAGTGTATAGTGGAGGTTCCCATAGCTAAATAGTACCATATTTATGTGTGAGATATGCGTATATATAACTTAAGGGCAAATTATGTTGTGTAGAATAGCCAAACAAAAGAAAGTGATAACATACTTAATTTAAATAGGATGAGTTGTTAAATTTATGAGACCGAATAGATGATAATGTTAAATAAGTGTATTATTGTTAATAAAGATTATGAATGCTAGTTATATAAAGTGAAATAAATCCACTACAAAGACTTGAAATGATTTGTCATAGGATAGTAAATATAATGGTATGGTATTAAATATGGCCTAATGGTATGAAATCTAATGAGATAACATAGAGAGTGGTATGAGTATGTAAAGTTTGAATAAAAGAGAATAATGAAACATGAATGAAAGAATCCATAAGCCATTTCAAAAGGTTAATGAGGCAAAGGTAAAATTATTTCTTAATATATATATGGAATTAAATAAGAAATAAATACAACCTATACCTATTAGACAGTGCACTAGATAAAATGAGTGAACACCTAGGGAATATAGTAGCTACTAGTGCACTTTGGTACTTAATTATAGACCTTCGGGTCACCATTAGATTTTTGGATAATCGTTAGACCTTTATGGTCACCGTATATCTTCAAGTCACTATATTTGCCTTTAAACCAGACCTTTAAGTCACCATCAAACCTTTTTGGTCATTGTCTATAGATTTGTGTTATGTATTCATATCATTTCTTTCATGCAAGTGTAGGTTCTGGGAGGTCTAACAGAACCATTACATATATCTTAAATGGGTGTAGCCACTGGGAGATTCAATAAGGCCAATACACATGTTGATGCAATAGATAAAAGCCCAAAATAAGGGCTCTTACACAACCCATTATCTCCCTTGTTTAGTTAGTGAGTCTCCATTTATCGAGTATGGGCTATTCAAACTAATAGTACAATAAAATGTGTAAAAAGTATAAGGTTAATAAATAAATGAAAAGCCTATTATTAGAGTTTAAACTAACTACTAAAAAGGCTATAAAATATAGTGACCAATATTTAAAAAAACTTAATAATTTGACATAGATATAATGAAATCAATTATTGTAAAAATATAACACATTAGTTGATCTTAATTTGCACCTAAGTGAGACTATTTGAGTAATGGTGTATGAATCAAGAATCCTAACCTATATAAACTCTTGTTGGCATAATAGTTGTTTACCTGTACTAAACTATCAGTTCAAGTATAAGGAAGAACCTTATCACTCTAGTTAGAAATGTCCAACATTTTACATGAAATGGAATTGAGTAAGATGGTAAATGTTATAAGCATACACATAAATAAAAGAGTACGAATCTATCTAGAACAAAAATTCAATGCATAATTGGTCAATAAATCATTATCATATGTTATATTTGTTCACATGACAACATAAATAAGTTTTTCTATACATTAGTTCATGCTAGTGTGAGTACGTGTCTTAATTACAATCTTCATGGTTATGATATGTGCTTATATATGCATAATATGACTGAATTGCATATTTTATTCTTTGTGAGCTATTCTCTATGTTGTATGCCTATGTATAATGACAATAAGAACTAAATAATCTATTAACCAAGTCTGCATGATAATCAACGTGATAAGATGACTTAGTATACAATTTGATCAAATGATTGAATAGTTGTATACGTGTGTATAAGTAGTGATTTGCGTACATAATGAAATACGCATACTTACACTAAATATACGTATAAAATTTCTTAATGAAAAGATTATATCCATATAAGGTAAGACTATATATAAATATAAAATGACTGATGTTGAATGCATGAACTAGGTTTCTATTTTCAATTTATATATATATATATATATGTGTGTGTGTGTGTGTGTGTGTGTGTGTGTGTGTGTGCATTTTAAGTATGTTCCATTGAGTACACCACTAAGCATTATCCGTCAATGCACTAGCTTATTTTGTTGGTGTGTTGATGATGAACAATTAATGAGGAGAAAAATAGTTGTAATTGAAGAAGTGCATATTAAAGGTTAACCATTGATATAACTTTTGCAATCATTAAATGGTGCAATTAGAAAAG
>CANXYI010048195.1:0-11014 GCA_948208565.1 Hura crepitans
CTTGCAAAAATACTCATTTTAATTTAAAAAATCCTCGATTAGTGTCATTAAGGTCCATGTAAGATTTCAAGTCAAAATTACATTGTTGACTTTTGGGCATTATTAACTCACTAGAATAAAACATTCAGAGAAAATACCAAACGACCTCAGAAAATTATAATTCCTTCTCCATCATGTTAATTGGAATTTTTGAGGTTCAGGGTATGGTACTTTCAAGCCTGTTCGGGCATATCCCAGGGCTATCTCGGCACAACCTCATTTTATCTCCTTATTCACTAGTTCTTGACTCGAAATGGTTTATTGGTTCTATTAAAATTTTAAATTCTTTCTTTTTGTCCACTTTTTGGCCCGTCAAAGTTTTATGACTAATACACCTTTTTCTAGCCTTATGAAGGTGCCCCGACTTACAAGAAACACGATTCATGCTAAGAAGTTACGGTTCATGAAACTTGGACTTACAAATGTTATAATCACACATGTTTGTATTTAGTTTTCTGCATATTAATGATGGATAGAAAAGTTATATATGTTTTTAAGTTTCATTATGAGGATTTTTGCATGCGTGCTTGAGTATGTATCAACATGTTACTTTGATTACACCACTAAGGTATTGCTTAGCGCATCAAGTGTTTTTGCAATGCCTAGGTTAAAAGAACCTAGTTAGAGTCAAAGCCTTAATAGCTACAATAGACCAAGTAAAGAACACTAGTGGTATTTTGTTTTTCTGTACATATAGCTATGTGATGTAATTGATTAGAGAAACTCATATGTAGCTTATGAAAGATTAAGCTTAATCTAGGTTTGTAAAAGGTTTTGTAATCTTTAAACAAGTTAAATTTTTTTTAATGCTTGTTTGATATATCTTCTTATTGCATGAAATGTAATTTGAGATGTTAGATGATTTAGAGTGATCAAAGGATCAATAAAGATGGGTTTTGAGTTTTGTTAAGTAGAAGTGTTTTTTCTCATATGAGGTTACTATTCATTATGGGTTAGTGTCCTGTTACAGCCATTATGCTATAGAATTTTGGACATGAGGATTTCTAAAATAATTTTAAAACATAAAAGCAAATTTTTTTTAAACTATATTTTTATGGTTACTTAAACAATCAAATGACTTCAAATTTGTTTTAATTTACTCATGCTTTTAATGATAAGAAAAGGTTAAGTAAGTTCGGGTGACACTTTGTGTGTCCCTCTTTATTCTAGTTTGGTAATCAAATCAGGTAAGTGGTGTTGGACATCCCGCCCAATGAACATGTGTCACATAGTAGGCAAAATATACAAAAAAATGAACTACTCATCTACCCGTACAAGAGGTTTGTCTAGACAGATGAATGATCAACATTAAGGAAGCTTAAAAAAAACAAACACTTAAATGTTTTCATTTTATTTTTTCAGGTTATAAGTTATCCTATCGGATAAGGATATCAGCTGGCTAGATATTTTGTAATCCCTATAGAAGGGAGATACTTAGGAGCCAAGTATCTTCCTAGTTAAAAGTGCACCTTATCCTCTAAGACTAAGTAGATATCCAATCAAATGAGTTCCTAGGGTTTCTCTTGAACACTTGTTGTTTGGGTTTCTAAAAATGTGTATTTTTTGTACATATTGGGAACACTTATCTACTTGGGCAACATGTAGATTTGGTTAGTTAAATCTTCTTTATCAACTAGGTTTTTGGTTATCTAATTGGGTATATATTTCATTCGGCTGGATGACCACTAGCCTCACTCTAAGAAATCCATATCACCTCAACATCACATTTTTATGCATTAAGGGTCATTTCTAGTCCTTTGGTGGCTCACTAGACTTATTCTTAATTGAAAAAAAATGAAAAATTATCACACAAGCAACAATGATGAATAAAGAGATATGTAAAAGAAATGGAAAAAAAGGACAAAAAATTCTAAGAGTGACTCAGGGATTAACTTCTTAAATGTGCTAGTGAATATACGTAGCATTATAAAATTAAGTTGACCTGAGTAAATTATTGTAGCATCCATATAAATGCATGAATATATTAAATAATGGTAGTTAAGAATACATGAAGCTATAAGATTAAGAACATATGTAAATTATAAATGTGATATTTGCTCATGTAAAAAGCTGAAGCATTACCTATATATACTAGATTGGTTATAAACCCAAGCACTATATGTAAGGTTACCATTTTAAGTTAAATAGTTCATAAGTATAAATGTTTTAGAGAATGGATAGGATACCCATACAAACACAATACTTATATAAACAAATCTAGCTAATTTATCTATTATGTTAACTTTATTTCATATGCTTACTAGAAAAGTAAGTACTTCAAACCTCTTATATATAAACAACATTCTTGGAAATAAGCATGTGCTATCCTAACCTTATGTGTTGCTTTGTATATTATCATAACAAAAGGAAACATGAGTAGAATATGCATGCACTCATATTAAATGGATTGTATGATTACATGTAAATGCTAATAAATAGGTTACCAATGGGATGAGGCACCTCATATCAATATACCATATTGGGTAAATAGTTATAAAGAATGATAAAATGAATCAAACATGTAAATTTGAAGAGTAAATTCAATTCACTAAAAGTATTTAAGTAAGCTCATAAATGTAGGAACGCTATAACTGTGCATGCTAATTAGTATAATAGAAGAATAAAGCACCATGTATTAAAATAATTAAAATGAGCCTATAGTGAACCTTTATAAAATCTAGGTTAGGATAGCTTTGGCTTGCCAAAGAGGTATTTTATATAGATCTACAATAGCTTATAGCTTGGCATTAGTGCCATATGAGTTATTTACAACGACAATGGCTAAGGTAATAGATATTTATGAGCTTACAAAAATTTATCAGCTTATAGTTATCAACTTATCAGCATGTTTACCCATCCTCAGGATTATTCTAGGAGTGAGTTACTAAAGGCTCTATTTGTGATAATTTTTAAAAATTTAAGAAACATAATATCAAATAAAAACAAAAGTAAACATAGAACAAGAAATGTGGTATGACCTGATGTATGAATAAGCTATTAGAATTACAATCATAGTATTTATGAATCCTAGTGTGACATGGATACACAATGAAACATGAAATGTGTCTTGACATGGAGTAGACATAAATTATTAGAATTATTATTACAAAGCTCATGAATAATAGCATATTATATATATTCACATAATATTGAACATAATTGTTCATATGAAGTTCTTCCAGTAGAAAGTGATAGTTGACTAATAATAATAACTAATCATACACATGTTATTACTATATGTAACATACATGTTATGCTAAGAAATACATGACACTGAGTAAGAATAGAACTTCTATTTGCATGTAATTAATATGTATTTGTTAATAATATGCATGACAAGTTATGACAGAAGCTAGAATTTGTACTGATAGTGGCACACCTCTAGGGACTACTAGTAAGGAGTACTTATATTCTTCAAGTATAGTCAAATAGTGATATCATTTAGTGGCAAAATATATATTTCAACTACACTCAAGATAGTTAGTAAGGTAGAATTATTTTGGTCTTGTCCTAATAAATTGTTAACTTTTATGTTTGATAGGCTAGTTATGGAAGAATGCTAAGGATGGACACCCTCCTCAAGGTAGCCATGCTCAAAATTACTAGCAAATCGTAACATTTTAGTTTGCTGACAACCTTTAATTTATCTTAATACATAAAATAAAAAGGGAATTATATGTGTTATTTATAATATAGTAGGTTATTTCTCACTGTATAATTGTATACCTATGGCATGTCAAGTAGTGAAGTAGCTTCCGGTGAGGATCACTAAAAGTTTAATAGATAGGCATATAAATTCCTTAGTTGATATGCATGTATACACAATTGAGTACATTACACCAAATTTGGTTAGGGGAGCCTTATACAACTCTCCCTTTCATGGAAAAGAGTTTAGTTATATGTTTGAGTCATCATAAAGGGGACAAACCTAGTGTCATATTGGTGTATGAAATTGTTGTATTCAAATGCAGAGGTAGTCATAGTGTGATTGATGGGTACATATAAATTGTTTTTCATATAGGAGAAAATTTTTGGTAAGCCTCTGGCAAGCATTTGTGCTACCAAAATTTTATCTTAGATTATCTATCCAATGAAACTATTCATTGTGGTGGTCAAATTATCAATTAGACTTAGCTAATCTTATCATCTAAGCAAACTAAGTAGGTCATAACCTCCCAAGTTTTAAGTATATAAATAATGTGGTAACACTCCCCATTAGTTACTTAGAGCGTGACCTATAGGTAGGGTGTTACAAAGTGGTATCAAAGCAAGGTCAATGGTCCTAGGAATTTTGAATCACGTGTCAAATAGCATGTATTATCACATTCATGTTTGCATTTTTGGTTGAGTAAAAAGTAATGATTCTAACAAGACTATCAATATAGGTTGAAGGTCATCCTTAGATACTTAGCAAGCTTCCATAACCAAAGGAGAACAATAAGCAAGTGGGTTATTTCAAGTTATCTTAAAAGTCATGTTTATTTATTAATTTTTATCAGGAAATAATATTTAATATAGGAGGGGGTCTCCAAATTTATTTTTAATATGTATGTGTTAACACAAATGCCATACACAGATAAAATTCCTTGTAAGGGCATATTACTTTGGTAATTTAGTTGTGAAACATAAGTTAACTACATGAACTATGTATGTAAACACTCTAGCACCCACTATCCCTCTTTCTTAAATTGGACATTTAGTTGAAAACTGAGTTTTAACTCAGTCCCAAGACACATTTTAATTACTAAAAGAAGCTTTAGTTATATGTATACAAATAAATAGGCTGAAGCACTTAAAGGTAAACCTATTAGTATATAAGGGGATGCTAGAACTCAATAGCTAATAGTTCACGTCTAACATATAAGTTGCACTCCTTTATCTCCCTAGCCTCATAAATGGAATTAGTCTTTTCAAGCTATTTAATTATAACTAAACTTAACAAATTACTTTTGATATGACAAACTCATTTATTTCTATTGACTTGTTCATTTTACATATTCATAGCAGTATATTGAGTATATATGCCTTTTTGAGCACTTACACATAAGAAGTATGTTAATGTTCATCTCAACTTGCATATCACAAATGTAATAATGATTAGATTCTTCATTATTAGCACCTATGTATAAGTAGTGGCTGTATGTTTAGGTCCTAGATTAAACATTTTATTAGATGCATTAATATCTAAGGCACTTCACATAAGTAATTGTAAGGAACAACATTAGTAGAGCAAAAATACTATGTATGAAACACATAAAATATAAGATAAAAATAGTGTGTTAGGAATACATGAATAGAAGTACGCAAAATCCAATTTATGATGCTACGATTTTGGAGGAATCAATAACTTTAATGTAAAATGCCAGTGAATTATAATGTGATGGGTTTTACACAATCCACGAATACTTAATTATGAATAGAACATTGCTAGTAATAGTGGTATAGTAAATAAAAATTACATGTGTATAAAAACATATAAAAATAAACCTAACAAGGCAACAAACTAATAGAATTACATATAAATGAGATTGTACAATTACGTAGGGTGGTTGCATCCATAGTATTATGTAAGAAATATAGACTTTATTTTATGGACAAAATAGCTTATAGGGGAGGATTGTAACACCCTGAGCATCATCAAATTAAGTCAACCTGAGTAAAGTCACATCCTTAGGAAATTAAATACAATAATAGTATATTATGTACTTACCATTAATGAATTTAGTATGATAATGTATTTTAAGAGGATAATTTATTAACATGAGAATAAATAAATTTACTTTAAGCGAGAATTTTAATTTGGTGTACAAATTTAAAAGAACAAATTAAGCTAACTAGTGAGGTAGTAAAATTACTAAAAGCTTCGGGTAGTAATAAGACTATAATAATGAAAAAAAAATGAATGCAAAACACCATTTTTAGAAGTTTTGAGAATGTAGCTAATAAAACATTCAATCACGAAGTAATTCTATTTCCCTTTTTATTCCTCTTAGAGCCGTACAAGAACTAGTTCTGTTTTTAAAAAAAAATGAAACCTTCCTTATTCTAGTTCTTAACAAAAAAAATAAGGTGAAAGGAAGTATGTGAAGCTGCAATGTATGGACAGTGGGTACTAGGTAGAGGATCAATTGTGAAAAGGTTTAAAAGGGTTAGAAAATTAAAATCTTCATAATTTTTAGTGACGGGCTATAGGTAAGGAATGATAGCAAAGCTGCTAGGACCTTAGTCAAATTGAGAGTCCAATTGCAGTAGAGGGACATTAGGGGAATTAAGAAGAGAGGAAGAAAGAGGGCTACAAGGTTTCACATAGCATAAAGAAGGCTAGTAGAGGGAGATTGATTAAAGAGTAGCATCAAATAAAGATAACAATGGAAGGGGGAAAATTGGCCCTACTATAGATGAGAGGAGTTATAGGCACTTTAGTTTGTAGGCATTAATTGTAACACCCCCTACTAAATTCCCGAAGAAAACAAATAAGTGGTGCACTTCCCACTAAGTCACCCATTTTGACTTCTCCCATGGTCATTCGTTTGACTTTTACTTACACTACATTAATAAATTCTATCTGATTCCAAACTTGGTCTTATCTATTATTATATTTCATTTGGGTTCATAATATCATTTTTATACCATTACAAAATGATTTAACACATTCATGTATTTCTTAAAAATTCGACAACACAATGGCTATCTAGGTCACTGTCCTAAAATTTTCTAACCTATAAAACATTTATATAATAACTTAGGCTGGAAACAAGAAATCACATAAAGACTTAAGCTCAAAAAACATCTACATAAGACATACATACACAAAAGGATTTACCACTGATTAATAACAAACATAGTCTGCCTGTAAATATAAAAATATAACCCTTTGGCCCTTTATACATCACACCCATTTTCCCCACCTAAGTACATAGAGTGTAAAACCTGTACAAATGTAGATTATCAAACTTCTCACAATTGACCTCTAAACTCCCTACATGCTTTATGAGGCAATGTCCTTATTCTTGGTACCTGCACACTAAAATAGGTATGTTAAGTATAAAATACTTAATGGTGAATTCAAACATTTAAAATATGTCTAGTAGTTTATCCATACATAACATTCCTATTTTCATTCAGTTCTACTATCCAAGTTTAACTTAAAAGACTAACATGCAAAATTTACCATTTTACCCTAAGGGTGTTCCGATCTATAAATTATCTAGTTATTCAATAAAGTTCATATAAATAATGTTTTGGGTCATTATTAACCATTTTATGCACAAACTATACCCTTTTAAGCCTTTATACACTATTCAATTGAAAATTAACAAAATACCCCTATGATATATTTTATAGCCATATACAAATTTTTTTAATTTGATTTAATAGTCTCAATTGGCCCATCTCAGGAGATAACCCTGACAAACACTGGATCTAGAGCGAAAATAAAATAGTGCAATGGCCCTATTCTAGACTTGTGCCGTTGCATCAGCTTAATTGAATTCTAGCACCCAAAGTGCAAATAATAAGGAGTTATCTACTCAGCAGATTGGTTTGTCTAATAGACTAATGCAGTAGCCCTCAGGGACCTATGCTGTTGCACCGACAATATCAAATCTAGTATCAAGTGACAAGGAGAGAAAGTTGTATATCCAATAGACTAGTATAATGGCCTTAATAGGGACCTATATAGTTATACTAATCCTATCTAAAAAGTAGACAATGTAGTAGTAGCTAAGGATCCATAAGTTAACCAATCAATCCATCTAGTGGGCCATTTAACCTCAATTTGTGTCCATTTCTTTACGGATCAACTTTTTATAATATTATAAATTCAAAAGCAATTAGTTATAATTTTTTATGGCACAGTTAGAATTTAGCCCGGTCTGGTATGGCCACAAACAGGCTGTACTGGGTGAAATTATCAAGAAAAATATTCAAGGGTGTAATTGCCTATAATTATCATGTATTATGCTAGCTTCAATTCCATAAGCATTTCATAATTTTAGGCCATTTACTATCTAGTGGATTTATTTGTTTAAGTAATGGTCATTTTAGGACAGTTACAGGTCATTGTGGCAAGGTTTTACTAAGCTTTTCAAGTTCATTTCACCTTATTTTTTAGTACAATTTTTAACACTATTTACATCTAGTTCATAGGCTTTAAGCCAATAAATTATAGGTCATTTACAAGGCCACATTATAGCTTAAAATGCCATTACCATATATTACAAGTTATAGCCCTCAAAGGCATATAAATGAACATGTTTTTCATTTACAAGCCATAGCCCTTATAGGCAAACCTACAAGCCACTTTTTATACTTATTTGCTAATCAACTTTTAAGGTCATTTCTCATGCCATTCCTTGCCTATGTTACATGCCATTTTAAGTTATATATTAACTAAGCTTGAATTAAGACACTATAGTTCATGTAAGTACATTATTCTAGGCATATTCATTTCACATATATTCCATTACTTTCATACCTATATATACTAGCATAGCTCTCAAATTCAACCCCTTTCTAGCCCTATTTATGTACTTCCATCATATTCATTACACAACCATACATTCAACCACAACTTGAGTACATTTCCATACACACCACTACATTTCCATGCCATTTAGGATCATAAAGGCTCATGTTATGTCTCTGCCACCACTCAATTTCCATGCCAAAATGTAATATACAAATTTATCCCATACCAGGTCACTAAAACATGCATCATAGGTCTATAGGACAAGAATTCTTGACTTCAATCACTACTTAAGATCACACAAAGTAAGCCATACACAATTAGAGCCATAGTGCAAGCTCTTAGCCACATTTACAATTCATGCCAATCATGTATATTTCCATTAGTTCACAAAGAATACCATTACATAACCATGCCAAAGCCATCAATCTATGTTTTAAACATTATAAACACACTTTAGCTACTTACATACCTCTTGGCCAACAACCAAATTTACATGTATATCACTTCTTTTCATCAATCAGTCATGCAATTCACATTCTCACATGCCATACACTAAAATCCTTTAATGAGAACACCTATCCAACTAATTCATGCATTTAAACCATCCCTAGCTTATGGAGGAACTACTAAAAATTAAAGGGCATGAAGTGAATGGATGAATTCACTTACCTTACACTTCAAAGATGAAGAATCTACCCTCAAGCCTCTCAAAGTCCACTGCCATCCTACCACGATACAATTTCCTCCCCTCCTTTAAGCTTCTTTTTCCTTTAATTCACCTCAAAAAGCCATAAAAATCCTTTCCCACAAATGTTAGGCACCTTGCACACCCAATTCGAGTAAGAAAACCCAAGGAAATACTTAAGAAATCACAAAAAAGCTCACTTTGGCTACTTGTTAGATAGCTTTTACCCAAGAATCTTTAGGGATTTTTAACTTTTTTTTAGGGATTCCTTTTGTTGTAATTCTTTTTCCTCTAACTCCCTAACATATCACAATAATTTTTGGTGAGCAAAAATTCTGGAGTGGAGCTAAAAAAGATGATGAAAATGGGAAAGGAAGCTAGGTGTCGCATTGGCTTTTATTGGCAGCCAAGAGGAAATGTGAGTTTTTATTTAAGTGGAAAAAATCCACTTGTCACTCAGCCTTGCCACTTGGCAAAGGTCTTAGGCCACATGGCCAAGTGTGGGTAGGTCTCACAACCACCTAAGCCACCTCAAAAACTTCTTGATTTTTTGACAAACTTAAAAAATTACCAAAATCCACACGGACCTCAAAAAATTACACTATTTATTTTAAAATTCATATTTTAGTCCCCTTTACATGCCTTCCTTAGCTAGTAATCAATTAGGCACTCACAATCCTTGATCAGCTCTAACCACCTTTTTTGTCTCAAGTTCAATTCCCCCTGAGTGAGGAGCTATTTTAGGCTCTTATGATCTATATATATGTAGCATTTCTCTTCATACAGATAGTGCTTCTATATTTTTGAAGCAAACACAATAGCAACTAGCTCCAAGTCATGAGTTGGATAATTCCTTTCATGTGGCTTTAATTTTCTTGAAGCATAAGCTACTACCTTTCCCTTCTACATTAATACACATCACAAGCCATTCAATAAAGCATCACTATAAACTGTAAGGTCTTTACCCTATTTAGGTTGAATCAAGATAGGAGCTCCTATCATGATCTTCTTTAGTTGCTCAAAACTAGCTTGACACTTATTATCCCACTCAAATCTCACATTCTTTCTAACAAGTCTAGTCAAAGGAGTGGCAATGATGGAGAATCCTTTTACAAATCTCCTATAGTACCCAGCTAAACCTAGAAAGGTTCTCATCTCAATTACATTTCTAGGTGGTTCGCATTTTAGCACTACCTTTACTTTACTAGGATCTACCCTGATTCCTACTGATGAAATTATGTGCTTTAGAAAAGCAATTTTACTCCGCCAAAACTCACACTTACTAAGCTTAGCATACAATTGGCTCTCTCTCAGAGTATGTAACACAACCTTGAGATATTGTTCATGCTCTTCCTGCCTTTTAGAGTACACCAGGATATCATCTATGAACACCACCATGAACTGATCTAGATAAGGATGAAAAACTTTATTCATGAGATCCATGAAAATTGCTAGGGCATTAGTTAGCCCAAATGGCATCACCAAAAACTGTAATGCCTATACTAGGTTTTAAAGGTAGTTTTAGCAATATTAGCCTCCTTAATCCTCAACTAATAGTATCCAGATCTCATATCAATCTTAGAAAATACACCTGCCCCTCTCAACTGGTTAAAGAGGTCATCTATCCTAGGCAATGGATACTTATTCTTCATAGTCATTCTATTCAGTTGCCTGTAATTAATACATAACTTGAGTGACCCATCTTTCTTCTTTAAAAATAGCACAGGTGCTCCCCAAGGAGATACACTGGGTTTAATAAAACCCTTATCTAACAACTCTTGCAGTTGTACCTTGAATTTTGTTAACTCAGTAGGTGCCAT
>CANXYI010048234.1:0-10592 GCA_948208565.1 Hura crepitans
AAAATTATTTTATACCTAATTAATTGATGTTTTTTTAATAAAACAGGTTTTAATTTTTCTTAATAAAAGTCACGATAATAAAATTTATTTTCTAAAAGATAACATGCAAGAACTAAAGTTCTTAAAATAATCAATCACCCGACTCTATGTATGATATTTTTAACTTCAAGCACTTTATTCATTCTCTGTAAATATGTTTTGTGATTCCTTCTATGTGAATATGTGATTTATTTTAGTTGTAAAAACCTGCTTGAGAAAAAGGATAATATTATAAATTCAAATCGAATTTCTATATTAACTTGAGGTATAAATAAGAGTAAGGTTCTGAACCACTCTGGTTTTAGCCCTACAAGGTACTTCCCAACTCTGGTTGGGTGGCAATTCCTACCTTATAGTGCCTAACTTGCTCTTTCTAAGCTAATCAAATAGGAACGGCTTAGGATTCCTCTAATTTCCTTATCATCTTTCGAGACTTGAGGAGTGAGATTTAGGTCGAGTCTTTGGCTATTTCGATTTGACCGACCCTGAAAAGGAAAGGACACGAACACACCCATTGTTATTTTTCCCTCAGATAGTGCTATAGATATTGCATTTAAAGTTGTTGTCATCAGGTAGTGCTAGAGGCATTACACCTAAAGTTAATGTGTTTTGAGCAGTGTTTATGACACTGCACCCAAACTTGATATGTTTTGAGTAGTGCTTGAGAAGTTGTACCTGAAGTTGTTATTATTCAGGTAGTGCTGGAGATGTTACACCTAAAGTTGATGTGTTTTGGATAGTGCTTGAGATGTTACACTTGAAGTTATGGTCATTCAGGTAGTGCTAGAAATGTTCCACTTTAACTTATTGTCATTCAGGCAGTGCTAGAGACATTGCATCCAAACTTGTTATCATTTAGGCAATACTGGAGACATTACACCTAAAGTTGATATGATCTGGGCAGTGCTGGAGACATTGTACCTAATTTTGTTGTCATTTAGGAAATGTTAAAGACATTGCACTTAAAGTCAATGTGATTCAAGTACTATTGGAGATGTTACACCCAAAGTTATTGTGATCCAGGTAGTGCTGGAGATGTTGCACTTGAAGTTGTTATCATTTGGGCAGTGTTGGAGATATTAAACCCAAAGTTGATGTGATTCAAGCAGTGTTGGAGATGTTGCACCCAAAGTTGTTGGTTTAGATAGGGCGAACCATTGCATCTGACCTAGATAAACTTGTTTGAGTGAATTTTTCCATTTATAGTGAATTAGATGTTGTTGTCCGTGCCCTTTACAATTGAGCAAATGATGGGTGAACTGTTAGTGGTTCAACATTTGTGATGTTGGATATAGAATGAGCTTGAAATAATCTACTTGCCCCTTGCAAAAAAAAAGAGGTGAAATGTGTTAGTGACTGTGCCAAAATCCCAATGTTAATGCATGTTATGTATGAGTGCATCTTTTATTTATGTCATTATTTTTATTTCTCAATAATTGCATTTGCATGTCTTGTGCACGTTATAAATATGTGTATAATTTTATTGTATATCATGTTATTTTATTTTATTAAACATGTTTTTTTGAAAAGGTAAAAACAATAAATATCACAGGATAAATAAATTTTATCAATTTCATAAATGAGATAAATTTTGTACAATGGTTTGTGTCCTACTTTAAGATGTACAAATGATAAAAGAAAGAAATATAGGGAAGGGGAGGAGGTCATTAGGCCTGTAGCATTTATATCTCTATCTCTATGTGTGACACTCCTTACCAGATTCCCAAAGAAACCCGATAGGCGATGGACTTCTCCCTAAGTCATCCATCTTGAAATTGCTCCAGACTCGCATTCACTTAACACTTACAGATTATTTATTATCTGAATAGATATTGCCTAAATTCTTGCCTATCACTTAGATATTATTGTTCAGGGTATATTTGACTAAAAAATCCATCTGACAGCTAATTATAGATTTTAAAAAAATCTAGGCAGTACAACGACTACCTGGGTGACTTGATGAAAATTAAGACTTGTGAAAAACACTTCTAATAACCTCAACCATTCCTGTTGTCACCCTTTGGACCTTTCTAGCCCTCCATTATGATTAATATATCAACAACAGACATTTAACCATCACACAGGGCCTCAGGCCCAAAAATATTAGAATCAAATTGAAATTAAATATTCAGATAAAAGGCCCTATTTATACATCATTGATTTCACTTATAATCACAGACACTAATAGCTTTTAAGCTAGCTGGACCTATAACCTTCAGTATTTACATAAGTGCCTATTAAAACCATTAAAGTACAAAGTCTTATACCTTTTAATGCCTCTACTACTACAATGCACAAAACTCGAGGTTAGATTGCTACCTGTGCACCAAAACACTGGTACACTACGTATGAAACTCAATAGTGAATTTAATATAATAAAAACATGTTAATACAAGCATACATATGAATCAAACATGCCATGGATGCATGAATGCAATATATAATAGCCATGTTGCAAAATAATATTACTTTATTAACTAGCCGCATGATTCAGTTATTTACACTTATGCCATTCTCGTACTGTCATTAATTTTAGTGTTACTATAGTTGTCATCAAGTGAAATATTTAGTTTATTAAGTAGGCCTGACTAGATAAACTAAACTTTTAGACAATTGACCTAGAGGGAACTCAAACTATGTAGTGGCCCTGCATTCTAGACCTTTGGCTCCGTACTAGGCTTAGTACAGTGGCCATCTTGTGGACTTCGACTGCTGCACTGGCCTGGTCTAATGAATATATAGTAATATAACAACATAGTGCAGTGGCCCATCTTGTGGACCCTGACCACTGCACTGGCCTGGTCTAATAAATAGATAGTAATATCAACAACCTAGTGCAATGGCCCATCTTATGGACCCCGACTGCTTCACTGGCTTAGTCTGATAAATAGACAAATATCATTATCATAACATAGTGTAGTAGACAATCTTATAGGCCTCAATTACTGCACCGGCCTAGTCTAATAAACATACAATTATCTAGCAGCTATAAATATCTAGTTGACCAGTTAGCCCATCTAGTGGGTGTTTAACTAATGGGCCAATTGTCTTTAATTTGCATTTATTTTCTTATTGATCATCATCTTAAATTATTGTCAATTGACTGATAGATAGTTATTATTTATTTTCCATAGTCAAATTTTATATGGACAATTAGAAGTCCATATTTATTCCTACCGAGCAGTTATAAGTGATTTACGAAAGACAATTTTAAGTCTTTTTACTTAGGCATTTACAAGTCCATTTTTTTGCTAATTTTATGTCACCATCCAAGTCCATTTATAGGTCTATTATAAATCCCAATTATATGCCATTCTCATATGTACAATTTACAACACAATTATAAGCCACTTTTCATTTTCAATACACTATTATAGGCTAAATGCCATTATCACTGGGCACTGTTTCATGCCATTCCATGTCATACATCACATGTTTATTATGTCATGCCATTTATACACATCATGACATACCATACTTACCATACCTACCATGGCATACATACCTCTCGGCCATTGTTTACCCATAATCATACACATGCATTTTCCATATCTCATCACACATATATGCCATATACCATAATTCTAGCATGCACACACATGCACATATAACATTCCATGCATGCCATGCCATAACACACCACACATATGCATACCATGTTCACACACATACATGCATTTTCTCATCGAATTCACTATATACACATCTATTTCCATGCCAACCATATTATTTCCCATTACATACACCATACATACATACCACACACATTACTTACATGCCAAGGTACCTTAATAAACCTCTTGGCCATAGCTAGTACTATCTATATTCATGCACATTCTCATTATGTACACATACCTATTATTCATTTCCCTATCATACACATCATATGTGATAATATCCATCACATGCACATGTCATATCAACCATCCCCATGCCATGACCTCTAAGCCATAACTCTTGACCAAAATGAGATTATAGCCTTACACCTATTGTTTTCACCATTTCAACATACAAACCATCAAAATCATACATAACCAACATCAAATTAGGCTTGCATCAATAATTCCCACATAATACATGTTCCAATTAGAACTTCCATAGGCATGTACATGACCATTCACATTCAAAGACAACATGGCATGCTTTTATTCAATCAAATTCACATACCTATACACACTTCAAGGCTTCTCCCACACTTTAGAATAGCTAATTCCTTGTTTGAACATCATTCCCTCTATGGCCTACATACACACCCATCTACCTTAGAAAATTCATGAAAAATCCTACAAGCCTCAAATTGAAAATCTAAAAGCATAAGTAATTTTAGAATGATGAAATCCCCCTAAAAATAAAATAAGAAATGAAAGGACACACTTACAGCAAGTTTTGAAATTCTTGCCACCCTTTATATACACTAAGCCTTTGGTGAATTTTCTTAGCTTTTGTGATTGGCTATGGTTTCCTAAGCTTTCAAGGATTAATTTTTACCTACGTAATGTGATTTTTTTTATGGAATTATTGGTGGGAATAGAGCTTGAACTGAAGCAAAAATGGAGGATTCAAGAGGGAGATAGTGTCGGCTAGCTTGGGGAAGAAAGTGAGGGAGAAATATGAGGTAAAGGGTGAGGTGTCACTTGATGGCCCTCACACTTAGCATTCACTATTTATAGTGGGGCTAGGGTGGCTCGAGTGGTGACACGTGTCACCCGAATGCCTTAAAAATCTCAAGTTTTCTCGAGAACTTTGGGAAATTTTAAAAATCACTTAGACCTTAAAAATATTATCATGTTTATTTTAATAATCCTTGATTGGGCTCATTTATAGGCTTGTAAAATTTCACAATAAAATTCCATCGGTAAGTCAATTAACTAATTCCTCCAAAAATCTCAAAATTGTCAAAAATTCCAAAAAATTACTAAATGACCTCAGAAAATTAAAATTCCTTCACTAATAGCCTTAGTGTAATTTTTAACCTTCAGGGCATGGTATTTTTAGGTCTATTTAGGCATGTCCTGGGTCATACCTGGCCAAAGTCTATCTGAGTTTACGGCCTAATAGATTTTGGCCTAAAATAATTTATTGATTATGCTAAATTTTTAAATTAAGTCTTTTTCATCATATTATGGCTAGTTAAAGTTTCATGACTAGTGCACCCCTTCTTAGGCCTTGTAGAGGTGATTCGAAACTTCAGGCACCTTTTTCGAGCCTTAGGGGTACTGTTCATAGAGCCTCGACTTACGGACACCACAATTTTAATGGTACTATATATTATAATTATTACAACACTATCCATAGCCTATGAATGAGTGCATTTACACATAATATACACATAAACAAAAGATACAAAATATACCCCAATTATAGGCTGAGCATTATGCTGCTCTAGTGAGGCTAAGCTATACAATTTATCTACTACCTATGCATCGAAAAAACCTATACGCTAAGCATATGCTTAGTGGTGAATTTAATGATTCATGCACTAGATCACATGAAACATGTAAAAGACAAAGCACCCAATCACAGTCATATCATGGTTAAAGTCAAGTAATTAGCATACAGTTTAAGTTACACGAAAATTATAGCATAATAGATCCCTTAAAACCCTCATTATACCTTTTAAATTGTGTCTCATTTATTTAATAAAGTTCATTATGCAATTAAGTGGCCTATATCTAAAAGATTACTTTTTAAACACTGGATAATGGGATCTGGACTTGTGAAGAGGCCCATATTTTAGACCTCGATAGCTATACTAATCAAAAATCTCAATCTGTTTAGAGGGTTCAATCTTAAAACCATGACGGTTGCACCCATCTCAAAGCTTGTATAGGGGTCCTTATTCTAAACCTTGATGCCTGCATCCATCATTACATTTTATGTCTCAAGTGTGCAGTGGCCCTCATAGAGCTCAAGGTGGCTGTACCTATATAATATAATGAAAAAAAATATATCATAAGTATAGTTATCTTTATAGACAAATATGTTATGACACCAAAGTGTCCTAATAGCAGCTGTACTCCCTAGTTGACTGGTCAACCTATCCAGTAAGTGTCTAACTAATATGGTTCGTCATTCCAATTTATTATTTAATTCTTTATGCTCAACTAGATGTTTATTCCCCTTTTTGTGAATCTTGTTTACATCTCACCTTTACTTAAGCATCTTATCTCAAATATTATCGTTCTTCTTTTTGTTATCACGATATATGCAAATCCCTATAATAATTCCTTGTACCTAAACATATTATTATGCTAATTTCATTCCTCATACATCATCATATAATTGACTCTCTCCTCATTGACCATTCGATTATATGTACATTAGGACTAAAACTCTTGATTTTTCTTCATATGATTAACTATCTCATTACCTTATGTTTTAATCATAGTTTACATATCAATAAATTAACACCATGCCACAAGTTTGACTTACTATATCATTTGGCCATTTCAAGCAATTCACCATACATTCATCCTTTTTCAAAACATTTGTTTTAAACATATTACACTACCTACCTAAAGTTAATTTTAAGCCATTCATGTTTAATTATTAATTACACCAACTAGGCATACCATTCGGCCATTCCAACTCTTTATGTATCCACCATATTTTTCATGTCATTCCTATACCAAACATCATTCTAAGTCCATACTTACATGCCATACACACCTACACTTCAATTTCCATACAAACATACACATTCATACACATATATCCACACACACATATGTGCTTAATTTATGAAAATAATAAATTTAATGCATAGCTTACTAAATTCACTTACTGTGACTTCCAAGACACCTCAAAATCCTTCCTCAAGCCTTGCCTTCCTTCTTCTTTACTACTTCCCTTTCTTTCTCTACAAACATATACATCCCTCGTCAAAGAAAATTTAATAAAAAATTAATAAATTTCCAAATTAAATTTTAAGCTCAAATAGACATTATGTAACATAAATCCTATCCTAGAAAAAATATAGCCCATAAAAACCCTTAATTCTCACTTCAGTCACTACTCACCCTAGGTGAATCCCTCTCTTTTTAGGCCTTCTCAAGGCTTTCTTTCACTAGAATAGGTATAAGTAGATTATGGAGGAAATTTTAATGTGTTTAGGTCGGAGAAATTTGGTGTTTTAATGGTGCAAATAAAGAAAACAATCTAGGGTTCTTAGGAAGGGAATAGTGTTGGGTGAGAGGGGGAAAAGGGGAGGAAGAAAGCTGATTTGAAAGGGATAGGGTCCATCTTTATGTAGGGAATGAAGGGCTAGATGAGTGACATTTGGAAAATGAATGACTAGGATTAAATCTAGGTGATTTTATATTTAAAAATTCATAATTAATGCTACAAATCTCAAATAATTCAGTTATTTTTTTTCTAAAAATTAGCAAAATCAGTATTTTAGTTATCTCCTAAAAATCAGAATTAAATTCCAAGAGGAACTATTTATTTGGGTAAAATGTCATAAATTAATTTCATTTAATTACTTCTCAATGTTAGAAAATTTCAAAACCAATTATGTTAGCTTAGTTAGAATTTTTAACCATCAAGTCATGCTATTTTTAGAATTTTTAAGCACTTATAAAATAATTTATCATTCAGCTTCAATTGTCACTATTCATGGGACAACACTAAGCAAACTTTACTTGCATTTTTATCCCTTTAAATGACTTCAATTTGATCCCAAATTTCATCTATAATTATGTTACACTTCATACCTCCCTTCTATGGCATTAGTACACCTCAGGTTCTTAAAAGCAGTATTCATTATTTGGTAGATACTATTTATAACATCAAAAAATTATGGGTGTTATAGTTCTTCCCCTCTTAAAGTAATTTTGTCCTTGAAATTACCTAGTCTAAATAGGTGAGTATATTAAGCTCTCATCTGTTCCTCACTTTCCCACATGGCTTCTTTAGCTTTATGGTGTCACCATAATACCTTCTCTAATGGGATGGTTTTATTCCTTAATTCTTTAACCTCAGGAGTGAGAATTTGAACTGGTTCTTCTTTATAGGTGAGGTCTGGCTATACTATAATCTCTTTTAATGGTAATGTATAAGAAAGGTTTGATATGTATTGCCTTAACATAGATACATGAAACATGTCATGAATCTACTGTAATTCTTGAGGCAAAGCTAACTGATAATCCACTAGCCCTACACATTCTGTAATCTCATATGGGCTAATGAACCTAGGGCTCAACTTACCCTTCTTACCAAAGCGAAGCATCTTTTTCCATAGTGACACCTTGAGGAACACTTTCTCTCTAACCTTATATTTAATGTCTTTTCGCTTTAAATTCACATAGGATCTTTGTCTATCTATGGCTGCCTTCAATCTGTCTCTAATGATTTTAACCTCTTATTTGGATTCCTTAATGAAATCAAGTCCCATTAGTTTGTTTTCACTTAATTTACTCTAACACAAGGGAGTTCTATATTTCCTCCGATATAGTGCTTCATATGGTGACATGCTTAAACTAGTTTGGTGACTATTGTTGTATATGAACTTTGCCAGAGGCAAGTAATGATCCTAACTTCCTCTAAATTCAATTACATAGCTACATAAAATTTCTTTAACTATCTGCATAACTCATTCAGTCTGTCAGTGGATGGAATGTCATGCTAAAAGTTAATTAAGTACCTAAAAACCTTTATGCAATTACTTTCAAAATCTTGAAGTGAATCTTAGGTCTCGATTTAAAATAATGGAAGTCGGTACTCTATGGAGTCTCATGATCTCATCAATGTATAATTAGGCCAGCTTCTCTAATGAATAATCCATCCTCATAGGAATAAAATGGGTTGTCTTTGTCAATCTATCAATTATCACCCATACAACATCACATTTGTTCCTGGTCATAGGCAATCCCATCACAAAGTTTATTGTAACTTTTTCCCACTTCCATTATGGAATTGTTGTAGGGTAGAGAAACCTAGAAGGAACTTAGTGTTATACCTTCCCCTGCTAGCATGTCAAGCACCTTGTTACATGTTCATTCATATCCTTTTTCATCCTTGGCCACCAATAGTAGGGCTTCAAATCCAAGTACATCTTTGTGCTCCCCAGGTGCATTGCATAAGGGGCCATATGAGCTTCTTATAGGATTTGCTTCTTGATTATTTTTACATTTGGTATACATAGTCGATCATGGTAATATAGACACCCATTTATTTTGATTTCAAATTTTAGATTCTTCCCCTCTTTAACTTAACTCATAATTTGCATTAACTGCTCATCTTGCATCTCTACTTCCTTCACTTATTGAATTAAGTTAAATTTCACCTGCAATTCAACTAAGAGGGTTTGATCAGTCTTACAGTGCAACTTGGCATCCATTGCTCTCATGGCTGTTATAAATTTTTGATTCAGTGCATCTACCTTCACATTTACCTTTCTCGAGTGGTAATCGATCAGACAATTGTAATACTTTATCAACTCTAGCCATTGTCATTGCCTTAAGTTTAATTCCTTTTAAGTGGGAAGATACTTCAAACTTTTATGATCTATATAGATATAGCATTTCTCACCATGCAAGTAATGTCTCCACACCTTCAAAGCAAAAATGATGATAGCCAACTTTAAGTCACGTGTAAGAAGTTTCTTTCATGAGACTTCAGCTATTAGGAGGCATATGCTACTACTTTCCCTTATTACATTAGCACACACCTAAGCTCATTATGAGAGGCATCATTATAGATAACAAAATCCTTTCCTTACTTAAGTTAGGTGAGGATAAGAGCTTTAATTAATATAGCCCTTAGTTTGTCAAAACTTGCCTAGCATTTTTCATCCCATATGAATTCTACATCCTTGCACAGAAATCATATCATCAGGGCTGCAATCATAGAGAAACCCTTTATAAACCTTCTATAATAACTAGCCAGTTCTAGGAAACTTCAAACCTCAGTCACATTTCTAGGGCGTTTCCACTCTAATACTGCTTTAACCTTACTCAGGTTAACTCTAATACCTTATATTGAGGTAACGTGGCATAAGAAAGCTACTTCATTTAACTAAAACTCACATTTACTTAGCTTGGCATAGAACTATTTTCCCTTAGGGTCTATAATACTAGTCTCAAGTGCTGCTTATGCTCCTTTTTGGTCTTTTAGTACACTAAGATGTCATCAATAAACACTACCATGAATTGATCTAAATAAGGCTTAAAAATTTAGTTCATTGGGTCCATTAATGCTACTGGGGATAGTGGCCATACCTTATCCTAAACACTATCTTAGGGATGTTTGACTCTTTAATTCTCAATTAATGGTAGCCTGATCTCAAGTTAATGTTGGAAAATACACTAGCTTAATGCAACTGATAAAAAATATCATCAATTTTGGGTAAGGGATATTTATTCTTAATAGTCATCTTATTTAATTATTTGTAGTCAATGCACAATCGGAGTAAACTATCTTTCTTTTTCACAAATAGCATTAGTGCTCCTTAAGGAGAGACACTCAACCTAATAAAACCCTTATCCAGTAGGTCTTATAATTGAACTTTTAACTCTTACAATTTTACAAGTGCTATATAATACAAAGCCATG